>BQNB010171125.1:0-13602 GCA_026074375.1 Tanacetum coccineum | reverse complement strand
TATCGTACTATATTATAATTAAATTATAATTTTGAAATTATCCTTATATATTTATTATAATTTATATATACAAAAAGGTTAGTTTTATGGTTATTAATTTTTGGCGCCGTTGCCGGGGAGTTGTGTGCGATTTTCGTGTCAACGTTTGAAGATTAGTTTTTGAAGACCCTTCCCTCGTGAAGTTATCATTCCCGTTTGTGAATATTTTCTTTTATTTATAAAAATACAAAAATACAAAAATATATTTCATTTTCTTTTATTAGTATTAGTATAAGATAAAAAAAATAAAAAACATAAAAAATTATCCTTAATCAAGAAATAAAAATCATCATCAATATAATGCTTGCATCTTAAGCATTATCTTAATAAGTTCCCGAACAAAAGATTCAAAACTTGCCTTTGTGTCACTTGCGACGTACGGCTCACCTTTAAAAGTTTAACAAACTCTAAGAGGGGTATAAGGAGGGTTGCTCCGAGGAACTACAACCCTAAAGGAGAAAGGTTTTTAATAGCTTCGCGCTTTCCTACTCCTCCGCTCCTTTGTGCGTTTTTCTTTTAAAGAGCTACCGTGAAGCTTGTCGATTATTGGTTTAAGTTATTCGATCTCGTTTTGTCCATTAAAATAAATTGAATAAAAACCAAAAATATTTTTCTTTTAATCTTTTTAGTGCATGCGCACTCGTTCTTCTTCTAATCTCGTTGGTAATTCTTTTTCTAATCCAACCACTTCAAATCCGAAATGTCGTAACCGTAGACGTTCTAATCAAAGAGTCGAACCGTTCGCTCTTGAGGAATCACCCGTAGTTATGATGGCCGATCAACGTACTATGGCGGAATTGCTCCGTACACCCACCGAGGGTTATGCAGAGGCAATCGTGGTTCCACCAATTCTTGCTGAACATTTCAAGCTCAAGCATAGTCTCATTAATATGATGACTTCGGACCAATTCTTCAGACTTGAGAAAGACAATCCTCATGACCACATCCGTTGCTTGGTTCATCAAAATAACTTCCATCATAAAATACAAGGATGTGCCAAATTCAGCGATTAAGATCGTGTTTTTACTTTCTCTCTTGCGGGGGGCACGCCCGTCGTTTGGCTTGAAAAGAACCCCTCTTTATTCTCACTTCGGAGGATCTCGTGTCCAAATTCTATTAATGAATTCTTCCCCCTCAGACGACAAAACCTTCGAAATGAAATTTAAAATTTATTCAACAAAAGTTTGTTGAATATTTATGAGGCGTGGGGAGATAAAAAGATCTCCTTCGTGCTTTTCGCTTAATTGTTCATTATCCCGGGTTCGAATCTTGCAATAGACTTTTTAGCACCATTTATTTCTAGAATTTCTACGATATGTATATTGATGTCTGGGATTAAAATTGTGCTGACTTGGATTTCTTTAAAGATGATGTGGCATTTATTCTGGGTGAGGTGGCATTCTTTGGTGATTATGTGGCATTTAAGTTGCATGAGGTGTCATTTATTTATCCTATTATATATAATGTAAGATATTGTGTAGTGTGGTAAGGATTAAATGTGTAAGTAATACTAAAAGTTATAAAACGTAACCTAAAATATAACTTTAAATGTGGTTTTACAAGTTAGTTAAACTAACTTATCCGAGATTATTGACACCGATATAATGTTACTCGAGCATATCGTTGGCCGTTAAGACCGTTAATTAGGGTCATAGGTCAAAGGTGCGGTCGTATAACTAGGGTTCCAAAAAAATAAGCATTTAATAAAATGACACAATCATGTAAAAGTGACTCAACAAATAAATAGAAGGAGTCAAAATGTGATATGTTCGCTATTAGTTACTGACCCCAAAATAGATGGTTGTCACAGTATTCCCCCGTTAAAGGAAATTTCATCCCGAAATTTAGTTGCTCGTTCTAAGCCGTAGTGCTCGAGAACAGTTGCGGATACTTGCGCTTCATCTCGTCTTCTCGTTCCCAAGTAAATTTCGGTCCTCATCGGGAGTCCCAATGAACTTTTACAATAGGAATCCAACTTTGTTTAAGCTTCTTGACCTTACGGTCCCTAAATTTCAATAAACAAATGAGCTTAAGAACATGATGGCTAGCTTTTTCCAAATGAACACCGCTTCTACTTCGGGTACGGGATCTCTCCCTAGCAACACCGTTGCTAACCCAAAACGTGAATTGAAAGCCATTACCACTTGAAGTGGTCTTGTTCTTGATGGACCTACTGTTCCTATGCCTCCTTCATTCGTTAATCCAAAGGATCGACGTGTTGAGGAGACTTTAACGGACCCGGAACATGCTGAGTATACCATTAAGGTCCCACCTCTTCTCGTCCAAAAAGCTAAACCTCCTTCTCAAAGAAATTATGTGGTTCACCAAAGGGATCCTCGTCATCCTCATATCCCTTATCCGTTAAGAATGAACCAAGAAAAATAGAAAGAAAAAGATGAAGTCCAAATCCATAAATTTTGGCAAATGTTTAAACAACTTCATATCAATATCACTCTTGCCGATGCTTTGGTTCTTATTCCTAAATACCAAAAGATGCTTAAAAGTCTCCTTTCCAACAAGGAGAAACTTTTAGAATTGGCAAACACACCCCTCAATGAAAATTGCTCAGCGGTTATCCTTAAGAAGTTACCCGAAAAACTAGGAGACCCTGGGAAATTTCTCATTCCGTGTGGTTTTAGTGAGCTCAAGTGCAAGGCCCTAGCCGATCTAGGTGCTAGCATTAACTTGATGCCACTCTCGGTGTGGAAAAAGTTAGGTTTACCCGAGCTTATTTCCACCCAAATGACTCTTAAACTAGCCAGTCGTGCAATTTACACACCAAAAGGAATTGCAAGAGATGTCTTTGTTCCGGTTGGAAAGTTCACATTCCCCGCTGATTTTGTCATTGTTGATTATGAGAGCGATCCTCGAGCCCCTCTCATCTTGGAAAGATTGTTCTTACGGACCGCTCGAGCTTTGATTGACATTCACGGAGAAGAAATGATTCTCCGTGACGGTGACGAAAGATTGATCTTGAATATGAGAAATGACACTTCAAGATATTCTAATACACCTAAAAAGGAATCAATCAACATGATTGAAGTCTATAATGTTTCACATGAGGAAATTCTTAAAGATTTGTTTGCAACAAATCATCCAAGTGGCAATCCCACTTCTTCTCTCACTTCTCTTACCGACTACTTCACCGGAAGTTAATGATGATATCTTTGATCTGGAGGGATACATTATTGGGAACTTGCTAAATCTTGATAAAACCAAAGATCTCCCTCCATATCATGATAATCCATTGAGTGGCATTCTTACTCCAATTTCGGAAACCGTGACCAAGTCTTCTTCTTCCCCCACGCTTACTTCCATTAAAGAAAGTGATTTAATTTGGGAAGAATTCGAAGCTTATCTCGCAAGTGATTCATTTCCACCGGGAGATAGTAATCCTTCATCTTCTCTCCCTCCTTTTCATAATTCTTTAAGTGGCAGTACCACTTCTTCTTCACCTAGTCTCCTAATTTTTGAGACTAGCGACTATTCTCTTGAGGAGTTCGCCGATGAGCTCGCTCATTTTACATTTCCACCAGAAATTGATTACCTTCCCTTTGATGCCAAATCCGATCTTCAAGAAATAGAGTATTTGCTTAACCATGATCCTATCGAGGAAATGGAGTCTATTCTCGAAGATTCGATTGATAAAAATTCTCCTGATGACAATCTTGTTGATAACATTTATAAGATGTTCACCGATGAACATGCTCTTGATTACTCATCCCCACCATTACGGGATGATTATGATGATGAAATTTTTAATCTTGAGACCGTTAATGATAATACTTATTATGATCCATTTGACTCCAAGGAAGAGAAAATCAAAGATTCTAAAATCTTGAATGATGAACTTGATCCACCTAGATCAAGTGATTTCCTTCCTTTTCTCAAGTGTGACTTGGTTTTCTATGAGGATTTTTCCGAAGTTGAAGCTTTGTCTTCGACCAACAACGAGGATAAGGTATTTAATATGTGCTTAATTACACATATTTTATATCCAATAAAACGGACTTAAATGACCAAAAACAGACAAAACCTGCCAAATATATGTTTGTTTTGCATTTGTATTATGCAGGAAACGGATATCACACAAAAGGACGAAAAACAAAGCCAAAACTCGGGTCCGAAACTCTACTCTCGTTACATCGCGAAAATGAGGACAAAGTGTCAACCCCGTGATTCTCCACGTCTAAAGAGATCATACTTCTCTCACCCGGAAATTACTCATCGGGCTCTAAAGCTTTTAAAGTCATTAAAAAATATTGAAAGCCCGATGGAGATTTTTCCTTGCTCTTATTGAGAGGACATCCGTTTGGATGTTTCTGTGTCCTCCATTTCTATCCCCCTTGACCAGATTCAAGTATGGGGGGATCGGTCAAGCTAAGTGAACCTAAACAAGCTCATCTGGGGGCAAAACACCATGCTTACCTAATATAAATTTAATAGTAGTAATGAATAAGTATGTTGGTGTGAGAGGCTCGCCTCTTCATTTTTGTGTTGTGTTTTGTGATGTATTTCAAAGGATTTCTCGGTATTTTGAAGCCTCGCGTACTCACTGTTTTGTCCTCTAACATTCGTTCACAGTCGAGCTTCAAATCCACAGCTATCATTATAAGAATCCAAGTATCCAAATCTTATCGACTAAACGCTCATCTTAAACACACCTTAATAAACGTAGAGTGACTTAGAGACCCTTCTTAAAACATTGAGGACAATGTTTAATTCTAGTATGGGGGATCTATCGATTTAATTGTGCCTGCAGCCGTTGTTTTCCACGTATCTCGTTTTACCACCAAAATTCCAAAAAAATGAAAAATTTTAAAAATTTTCAAAAAAAAAAAATTAAGTAGTTTTTTGGTCATAATTTTACTTTCCTGTTGGAGTAAATATGAATAAATTTTGACTCGATCGAGCGTGTTGAATCTCATAGCTTGTTACCTAACTATTAACTAAGTAATACGCGAAATTCGCAAAGGACGAAAAATTATAGAGTTAAGTATGAGTTATATGCTAAACAAGGAATAGTTGGAAACTAAGATCTCATAAGTTAAGTTATGTGCTTTTCTCTCCCATAAGCTTCTAACCGGACTAATAATACGTGCTCTCTTCGAAAATTAAACTTAAATCAATAATTTTTGAAGTATAGTCGATATCAATAATTTTAGTTCAAATTTATACTTAAATTTTCTAAAAAGAAATTTTCTCTATATCGTGGTAATATAAAGTGTAAAAAAAAGAAAAATGAAAAATGAGGTATTAATAATAATAAACTGTGGGCTAATAAAAGTTTACTGGCAGTCTTTCGCTCACATAACCGATGTTGTCAAGTCTTCTAAATAAGGCACATAGTAATTATCCCGAGACTGATAAAAAGTTTGCGCATTGCCGGCTTCACAACCGAATGTTTGCAGCCTCTAAAAGGTCAAGGATTTCACAGTTTACAATGGATGTTGAGAAATTATATTAAAGTGTCGTAACGTGAATTAATAAATATAGGGAAAATCTCTTTTTCTTAAATTTAAATATGCTTTCGAACTAAGACTATTACATTTTAAGTTGTAATTTTATGTATATACGGGAAATCCAAGGGTGTTGAAACCGAAGGTCCGTGAGTCCCGATACTAGTCTTTATGGGGTGTCAAAAGCCTGGTCACTTAGCCGCAAGGTTGGGATGTGCCGAGACGAAAGTCGCTACATGGGATGATCTCGCCTTCAAACTCATTACTTTTGGGTGGAACGTGAAGCATAGAAATTTTGCAAAACGTTGATCCATGGTTGAAATTCAAAATAAGCACATTCACCTAAGATATAATAATTGCCGGGAGCGGAAAGTTTCACAAGGTACAAGTATGAGTAGTGTTAGCATCTTTACTTGTATTTAACGGTGATTTCGTTTTAAGCTTGGTTTGGAATAAGTGAAAAGTCGGGAACGATGAATTTATCCTTTTTGGGGCATTTTAGGATTGAAATGTTTCTTGTTCTATGATCCCTAAAAGTTATAAAATAACGAAAGTCAAACATGTTAGTTAGTTGCTTAAAAAGAAAAGTACAAAAAAATGAGAAAAATGAAAAATACAAAAATATGTGTAGGAATAAGTGTATATATTGAAAAATGGTAAAAACGGGGCTTTTCAAAGCTATTGATTCTTTAATTCCCCTTGATGAACACTTAGCTACTTTTCGAGGTAATTAGTCGAGGGGGATTGAGATTCTTAGTTTTCTTAAGTGTTTACTTATAGCATTGCGTGAGGACACGACAATAGTTTAGTATGGGGGATTTTGGTATGTGCTTAATTACACATACCATTTACCTAGGAAATCGTGCTTAAAAGACTAAAAACATACCAAAAATACATTGTATTTGTGTGTTTTGCTTTTATATTGTGCAGGTAACGGATATTCACGAAAAAGACAAAAACGAAGCCAAAAACGACAAAACCGAGCACGGGAATGTAAAGAGCGTGAAAAGCCAAAGTCAAAAAGTCAAAAACAAAAGTCAACCAAAAAGTCAACCCCGACAAAGTCAAAAGTCAAAGTCAAAGACGAAGCCGTAAACGAAGAAATACTTAATGGGCCAACCCGCACCCATCTAATGGGCCAGGGCAGCCCATTAAGCTATTAATATCAAGACACTTAAATGGTTAACTCATAAAAACCATTTAAGGCCCAAAATGCTAAACAAGCCCAACAAGCAAAGCCTGTTAAGACTTAACAACCATCCATCTGCTGTTAGTATTTTATCACCACAAGGACTGTGGGTGTAAATCAACTATACAACCTCAGGGGCTGAACTTGCCAATTCTCTTATATCGTTGACCAAAAAGGACCACTCATGTAAAATAACAATACAAGAATAGGGGCCATTCCTGCCAAATCCCCTATAACTTTCAAACTTACACCAAAACAGAATACCAAACCCATTTCCCGCCCAATTCCTCTACCTACTATTCATCCATCATTTTCACCTCAAACCTTGCAACCTCAAACAAAAAACATCACTCTCCAATCCATCACCACCTCACAAAACAACAATTGCCACCTTGGCAATCCTAGCTTACCCCATTCGTCAATGATAAAGATAAGAAAATCAAGGGTGGAGATCAATGGACTTGGAGACCAAGCAAGATAGAAGGCTATGATGACTTTGGGACTCTACTCACACAACAAACATAGTTGCAAACCCTCTCAGTGAACAAGCACACTTGAAGACTTGAAGACTCTTAGTATAAATATAGTAGCTATTGTAGCTTATTTTGGGAGTTGAATTTTTTTTAAGTCTTGTCTTGTTTTTAACAAATTTGACCATTTTTAATATTGTCATTTACTTGTCTTTTAAATACTATCATTGTAATTTTTTAAGTTAATGAAATTTTAAGTGTTTTCTTTAAATATTGCCATTTACTTTAATTGTCATTTAAATACTGTTATTAAGCTCTTAAATAAGCTTTTGGTTCATTCAAAGTTTATCTAAAAGCCTATTTGCATTTTTGTCTTAAAAATCAAAAAACCAAAAATCAAAAAAAAAAATTGTCAAGAAAAGCAATGGAGCATGGTGTATACTGAATGGCCATTGGTTTAGAGCTTCATGGGAAACATTAGGACTGGTTTTGAGTGTTAAGTACTTGCCAAAAGCTTTGGACCTTTGTGAGTTTCATTTTTCATTTTTAGCTAATTTACTGTAGCATTGCTTATTTACTGTTCCTTACTGTTTATTTATGTTGTTTTATGCTTACTTGACTTTGTTTAATGCTTATAAGTTATTTGTTTGACTTTTTAGTTAAAACTGTCTTTTATTGCTTTTATACTGCTTATCTTTGTTGCTTATTTTAAGTACTTATCTTTGTTTGGAATCTGCTTATTTTTGCTTAACATTGCATGTTTATCATCTGTTTTTAATAAACTTGGCTTAATTCAGTTTAAAATAGCTTTAAAATAGATTTTTCAAATTTAAAGGGGTGTTTGGCATAAGGTGTAAAATGGGTCAAAAGTGGTTTTAAAACTGTCTTGGGTCAATTTGCCATCTTTAACAAGCCTTATTTATGTTTAATAAGTTTTTAAAGTTTAAATTCAAGTTTTGAGGTGTTGTTTTCATATACCTTGAATATGTTGTCTTAGATCTCTTTTAAACTGTCTAAAGGTGATTTTTGTTGAAAAATTACTTTTAAGGCTTTGCTTGTACTCCATTTGGTGTTCAAATGCACTAGGATAGGGTGTACTTAAGTGTTCATTTGCCTTTGTGGCTTCGGTATACAATTCTGTCAAGCATTTTTTTAGTTTTAAAAAGCCATATTGCAATCTCACTTTTTAGTTAGTTAAAATTATTTTTAGAGTGTGAGTTTTTGAGCATAAGCTCATTGGTTGTCTTAGTCAATCTGATTCAGCTTATTTTTTTCATTTTAACTTATTTTAGATAGTTAAAATTAGGTCTGCAAGTAGCTACTTCTCTTTTTAAGAAAACCAAAAAAAAATGGTGCATGCTGTGTAAGAAGCAGTTTTCCTTTAGATTTTTCTTGGCTTATAAGTGTTTCAAACTCTTTATTGATTGCTGAATTGTAGCTCTTAGGACAAGCTTTAAGGGCATTTAAGCCACTTAGCCATAATGATCCATTTAGGAGCTTAAAGTTAAGCTTAAAAATGCCCCCTCAAGCTGTTTTGATAACTGTTTTTGGCCAAAGTGCTTATTTGCCTTTTCTGTGCTTTGCTTATTGTTATCTTGGCTTAATTTAGTTCATAAGTGCTTATTAGGTGTAGGTTGATATCTGTTTTAGCTTATTTTATTTTTACTTTAGCTTATTAAGTTTTTAGAAGCCACAAATTTTAGCTCTTTTAAGTCTTAGTTAAAAAACACATTCTGTCAATTTTCTTTGGCTTATTGCCAGCTTATTTTTAAGATTTATAAAAAGTTGCTTCTTTAAAAAGTTTGTTATTTTAGCATTTTTTACAAGTTTGAAATAGAAAATTAAAAAAAAATGTTTTCAGAAAAAGGAGAGGCACTGGGGTCGAACCCATGACCCCCCCCCCTTTGCACACACACGTCCCAAACAACACACACACTAACCACAACACCAGATAGGGCCATCTGGTTTTGTTTTGCAAAATCTATTCTTTATAGTCTTTTTAGCCCAATAAGCCCATAAGCCCTGTTTGCTTATTTCCAGCTTATTTCGATAAGTTGTGTTCACCATTTTATTTTTCTTAGGATTATCTTAGTACAAAGAACTTTTCCTTAATTTTTCAGATTTTTCCAAATTCGTTTTGTATTTTTAATTAATTTTTCTTTTTAAAATAGTTTTTAATTCATAAAAAATTATTAAAAAATCAAAAAAATATAATTCTTTTTTAAAAAAATTTCTTTTATCATTTAGCACCTAGAAAAATTAATTTTGCACTCGTAGGGTTAAATTTGTAGAATTTTGGTTTTTAAAGAACGAGTTTTGATTCCCGTTCTCGTTTTTAGGTTTTAAGCTTTAATTGCTTTCGTTTTTAGGTTTTCTCTACTTTTCTTTGCTTATTATCAGTAGAATTAGAATCCAAACCCAAAAACTTTAAAATCATTCAAAAACGCGACCACAAACTTAATCCTGATTCTCAATTCACGCCTCGTTGGGAAACAACCCGGGAATGTTATTTTTGGGATTTAACTTTGGATAAAAGTGAAAATCTTTTGAAAAGCCTTACGGAATACTTATCTCTCTATTATTGATCTTATCCTTATTACGTATTTTTATTATATATATTTATTATATATAATATTTATATGTATTAAAAAGGACAAATCAAACCTTATCTTCACTATCATAATCATTCGGATACTCTACCCTCTTCAAATGATTACCAGCTTCATCCACAAGATTAGCTTTCTCACTAGTAAGTAATTCCTCAAACTTCCAGATTTTATCAATAATAGGAGTAGTCCTAGTACTACTATTAGCGACATTCATAAAAGAGGATCCACTTGAAGTTGCCTTGTTATTTACCAAATTTGTAGTCCCCCCATTGGTACCTAACTCCACATCATTATCGACCAAATTAAGAACTTCAAATGGATTAGAATTACTAACCTCAATAGTAGGTACCACACCTTTCTTCTTATTACTGCTAGAGCTAGCAGTAGGCTTTTTGGGAACATGTCTATATTCTTTCTGAGATTTAAAACCCATTTTCAGACCAACCGGAACACCTCGAGAAGTTTGACTAGGCTTCTTTAGAGTCTTCTTCTCATCGACACCTGTATTCTTCGGACATTCCTCATGAATATGTACAACAACCTTACAAACAATACACTAGGAGGTGTTTGCTTTACGCTCACTCGCTCACTCGCGCTCCATTGTAATGGCCCTCCCAGTAAGTAAGTCAGTTTAGGCATAGCCACGACAATGTTATCTTTCAACTCCACATCAGCTCAAAGCTCAATCATTGCTCTAGTATAGCTTGACCTACCCACAAGATTGCCTGCACATATCAGATGTATAAGAGTCAAGCATTAGAGGAGTAACCCAGTTCCCCCCTCCCCCAGTCCCCCAACACCCTGGCACTCAATCCATCTGTTGAAGGCCGTAACAGGTACACCATGGAGTTTAACCCAAACTGGGACAGTACTAATATCTTCTTTCATTAGGTTCTCATCCGGATGCTATTTCTTCAGGATAAGCGGGTTATTCCGGATAAACCATGGACCATTCTCAAGCATAGCATTATAGTGTCAGTCCATGGAGCAAAATGAAAGGAGGATAATCCAGTAAGACCAGGAGTGAAAATAGATAGAACCAAGACCATATTTACCCCAAGTGTTCCTAACATAGTTAGCAACAACAAGGTATGCCACCTTATTTTCTATGAAAAAACCAGATGATGTATTAGCAAATAGTCATTTATAGCTCGAATAGACTCCACAGGGACAACCACATCAGTACCATTACCCCCCGGTGTAAACAAAGTATTAAAATTCAGTTTCTTCCAACTTGGTTTACCCGTAACATTAGATATCACCAATTTGAAAAATCACAGCAAAAAAACCTAAAAATGAGGGGTTAGGGTTTTGGATTTGAAAGGAATTCGGATTAGGTTTTTTATTGGAAATTTAATTGGAAAAAAACAAAAAAGAGGAAAACGACAAAGAAGCAAACCCTAAATCGAAAACAACAACCCTATAGATCCTGATCATCAGATCATGAAAATAACTCGATAAGGAAATCAATCACAAAGGAATGATCTCACTATTTCAGGCTTGTCTATGATCGATTAACAATATGGTAGTAGTTATTGAGATCGGTTAGAGAAGATCGTCCACAGTGTGATTAATTGGTAAAGATATGGGTGTTTGATTCGTGGGACACAGGAAGCGTTGAAAATGTATTAGGCATTTGGGTTAATGGAAGTTAAGTGGAGGAGGTGGAATGTTGAGATAAAGTCGTGATGGCCTTAGACGAAGAAGACTAGCCTGGAATTTGGTTTTGGGGACCGTTGAGCATACCGGTTATCCATTGTTGGTTATGTTGGTTGGGATTTATTTTGGTCAGAAAAAATAAAAGATGTAGAAATTAATGTGTTATAAATTATAGTGGATAAGTGTAAAATATGGTAAAATAAGAAGGTATTTATATGATTTTTAAAGGGTAAAAATTTTAAAAAGTAAGTGAATTAATGCAAAAAAAGGGTCAAAAGAGGCTCCCCTACTATAACAACCCAAAAATTTTCATCAAATGCAAAACCTATTTTACTATTATCACAATTGTACGGGGAAATTTTTCGCTTTATTACATTACTTATATATCTCAGTATGTCATAACTAAAGTAGACGAGCTCACGCAACCTATCTATGACCATCCTATCTTCATATATGTCAAGCAAACATCATAACATGTCAAGTTAATATCATCATATCCCTTTTACAAGGTACATTATTCCTATAATGTACTATTCGCAATGTTATATCTAAACGGGCTTTAAACCGTTATCGTATACCTCTAAACCCTAATTCCATAAAAGATTAATATATAAAGTGAATGTACAAGCTACTAAAGCATATGTACAAGTATCATAACATCTCATATGAATATACATTCTATCCAAAGAAAGGTACAAGTCCTTAAAAGCTCAATATACAAGTCATTAAGCATGATCTCTAAAATAGCCATTTTACCTCCGTTTTCATTCCAATTTCTTCACCACAACTTGTGTACAAGCTACTATACTCATTCTACAATGTGTAAACCCTAATTATTATATTCATAAGCCTTCACACACATATCTACACTCAAAACCCTAATTCAAAAGTCAGAAACCCTAACCCGAGCTAAATACTACACAATGACCCGTTTCTTCATTTTAATCCATTTTAAACCTTAACCAACACTCAAATAAGTTGCACTAACTTATTTTACAATCATATCAATCCTAATCAATCATTATTTCATCATTACTTCATCATCTTATTTCATTTGTACGTAAAACGAATCCGAGAAACCCTAAATGTACCTAATTGTGCACTAAATGTAACTTTGACCCGTTTACTCATTTTCTGACCATCTCATTCTCAAGAAAGCAACCAAGAGTCATTGTAAACCCATAAAATGAGTTTACAAACCTTTATCCATCATTATCCATCCTTGCTTCAACAATGTACGAGAATTACAAAGCTAGAAAACCCTAAAAGCCTTATATGAACCCTAATTCCAAGCCACGGCTTATTCTTTCAATTTCAACCCATCTTAACTAAAACCAACGATCAAACTTCATTGATAATACTTTATTTAAGCCCTAGGATCTGTATTCCATCATTCCTAATCAAAAGTATACAAAATATAAACCAAGAAAGTCAAGAAAACCCTAAACGTGCCCTAATCAAACCCGTGACCTCATTTCTTCAATTCTAATCCGTTTTAACCCAAACCAATTGCTAATCTTTGCTAATCCTTCCTATATCAGACCTTGGCTACATATATTAACTATCCTTAATCATTTTTACTCGAAATAAAGGCTTGAAAACTTGTGAAAACCTAGTCGAACCCCAAAACAGACCCGAACCCTTTCACCCTCAATTTTGAACCATTTCAAACCATTCCAAGTGCAAATAACTTCCATGAACCCCTTCTAGAAACCCTTAAGTAGCTTACCCACCTGCTCTTACCTTTCCTCGGCCAAAATTGAAGACACATGATGGCCTTGTTGTCCATCTTCTAGCCGTGACACCCAAACACCCCAAAAACACTTCCACCACCTCAATCCTACTATCCTAGACCCTCATACTCACACCATAGCTTCAAAACATCACCTACTAGACCCTCCACATGTCTATGAATAGATCCTAAGTGTTCCTTAACTCCTTTGCCTTCAAACTGCTATAAATAGGAACCTAAATCATTAATTTTTCTTCATCCTCCACTTCCTCCTCTATAACCCTTCATAGAAGCAATCCTTTGCTCTAATAGATCCTAAGTGATATTAAGAAGTCTCAAGTACAGAAAGGAAGCAAAAGAAACCAAGAAACCCTAATTTTATGTTTTTACTTAAACTATGGGCTAAACTTATAAACTTTTGTTATAATAAATCCTAATAAGCTAT
>BQNB010171122.1:0-13602 GCA_026074375.1 Tanacetum coccineum | reverse complement strand
AGAAGCCCTCCACACAACTTAAGGCAGAAACTGGGTCGCAATACATATGCTGTCAGAATCACAAGTTGATTGCTGACATTGAAAATGACATCATGGACCCAGTGATGCAATGCACAACGGGGTTTCTCTCAACAGAAACTTGTCTCATTTGTCACGGAGATACACACGTTATCTATTGACATCTCACTCTGAGATCGTTGATATTGAATAGGTGGCAATATGCTCCAGCCTCCGAGTACTAAAACCAAAATGCACTCATCGAGTCTAGAGCCAAGAGATCAATCTAAATCTCGTTAGGACACATTCCATTACAAACACTTGTTGAACACCATCAAGTTCACAAGATGTTAACAAGAGTCCTACGCAATATCCTTGTGATATTTGCCAGAACATCAGAGTGATACTTTTAGTATTCACAATGAAGATGGAAATCCTGCTTGAGTCAACCTCAAACAAGCTCTCGGTAGGTGACTTGCGAGATTCTATATGAATCAAACTTGTGACAACTGGATATCGATTTGGTCCAGTAAATGAATTGACGGTTGATGAATTTTGATAAAAGCTTAAAACTCCCGATGTGTTACAAAAAATGCTTTTACAAGTAACACGTCGATTGATTTTCAAATCAATTTTCTTGATTATCACTAACGTAAACCTGCAGGTTAAAATGGTGGTGACAATATCCCAATCAACCAAAGTCGATTCATTACCACATGTTCATGCTCATTCTACAAAGACAATCTATCATGAAAGCTCAAGATTTAAAGACAAAGACTTCCGCAAACTCTGATTTGAAGCTTTCAAGATGAGGCATAGTATGAGAATGTTGGTCAAAGACACAAGATCGCAAGATGGCATAGACGATAAAAACAATGACAAAGGCTCAAAGTCAAGATCGCAAAGCATGAAGGAACAAGCCTACAACAAAGAACAAAGAGAAAGACCAAGACCACATGAGCTTAACGACAAAAGCAATCTCACTGATCTCATGAAGGAGTGTCATCAATGAACTCACTTCGGGGGAGATTGTTAGCCTCAAAATATTGAGCCGAACAGGAAGTTCGTTCATTACGTGTACGAGTCTCGGTCATTTAATTAGTTAATGTTGTAATAGTATAATATCAGGAATCGGGCTCGATAGTTAAGCTAATATTGTATATGTTTCAGGTTTAATCCCAAGCAAAACCCGAGCCCGGGTCCTAGTCAAATATCCCGCATGCACTTTAATATATCTTTCTCATTTCCTTTTCTATATTCTCTCTCAACTCTCTCTCTTGTTTCTCTCTCTAAAACCTTTATTTCTTCTTCTCTTTTCTTCTTCGAATCGTGTTGTATGATATGAAGTGAAGTGATTATCAGGATCCTACACATAGTATACAATATTCAGAACAGTAACTATTGCATGGTATACGATATTCAATATAGTAAGTATTGCATGGTATACAATATTCAGAACAGTAAGTATTGCATGGTATACAATATTCAGAACAATTATTATTGCATGGTATACAATATTCAGTACAGTAAGTATTGTATAGTATACAATATTCAGAACAGTAAGTATTGCATGGTATACAATAATCAGAAAAGTAATTATTGCAAAGCTACATGCGTCCATAAATATAAACAAGCAATGTATCTCACCCCGAGATTTGTAAAATAAATGTAAACTAGTTAAAACGGGGCTATAAACTCACCTTAAGTGATGGAGTTAATTTTGGAAAACTCAAGGATGAAAGTTTTCACAAAAGACCGGTATGCAACCTATTTAGTTATAGGTTGATTTAGAATAATGCAATAGAAATAAAATAAGACAACGTATTTTATATCGTTATATCACCACCTAATAGTTTTAGTTTATAAGTCAAAACGATGTTTATGATAAGTTCCTTATTTATTACATCTACAACGCTAATATATATATATATATATATATATATATATATATATATATATATATATATATATATATATATATATATATATATATTTACTAGTTACATAACCCGCCCGTCGGGCGGGTTCGTTTCAAAATTTTTGTTTTTTTTGTTACTTTAAAGTTTTGATTGTTGTATCTTTAAGAAAAGTGTTGTATTAACCCGCCCGACGGGCGGGTTTGTTTTGAAATATTTGTGGTTCTTTTGTTACTTTAAGGTTTTGATTCTTGTATCTTTAAGACGAAGTGTTGTATTTTTCTTTAAAAAATTAGACGGTTTTACATTATTTGTTGTTATTTTGGAAAACATGGGTTAGCTTAAGTATTGTAGTCCCTGGTTATTACTCCCTCCATCCTATTTTTATTGTCCACGTGTTCTTTTTGGGTTGTCCTAATTTTATTGTCCACTACTAAAAATAGATATGAAAGTTTGATCAAGTTTACTATATTACCCTTGTTTGAAAATTATTATTACAAACATTAAAGAAGACTTTAATTTATTAGTTAAGGGTAAAACTGTCATTCTGTCAAAAAGTAATAAAGAGAAAGCAGTAATAAATGTATTTTATTTAAACAGTGTGTTTTTTGTCAGGGGACAATAATTTTGAGACGAGGGGAGTATGTATGTATGTTTAACATGGTTGTACATATGTATTTAATGTGCAGATTTTATGAAAATAAATTATTTAACAATTCATCAATTTAATAATTGGATAATTAGTAAGTTATTTAATAAACAATTTATTTTGTAAAAATAAATATAGTTAACGTTGATGGTTGTTGGTGTTTGTCTTTGATTTTATTTAATAGGATAATTTTTAACGTCAATGCATGTTGGTGATTGACTTTTATGTTAGTTATAGGGTAATAAGGTTCGTTTTTTTTTTGTTGTTAGTTTAAGTATGTTGATGGAATTTATTGAAATTGTTTGACGGTTTGACAATTTCTATTATTCTGTTGAAATTCAGATGAAGTGTTGAATAATTGGACGATATATGGCTTAGTTTATGTATTGTACTTCCTCGCATAAACAATTGTAGTTGTTAAGACATCGATGCATGTTGTTGTCCGACTTTTAAGTGATTTGTGCACAGGTTACCAATAGCCACCGACTTTATCAAACAACCTTGACTTGCCTTTAGTGTGTTTTTTAATAATAAAGTTAATAGCCAATGTCCATTCCACGAACACGTAAGATTAAATTAATTATGTTAGTCAAAATAATTTGTGAGTAATAATTTAGTTTATTGTTACGTAAGTAAAAGTAGACTGTCTCTTTAGTTAATAGTTATGTTTTTTGTTTATGAGTACATTTATGTTTGAAATGCATAATGTTGAAGTTAAAAATTTAATTGCATTGGAGTACACATTAATACCATTTTTTACTTTATGTTGTATCTTTAAAAATCCCAATGTAGTAAATGAATAAACGATTAAAAGTTTTAAGATTGTTAATTGTTAAATAAGAAATGATTAGAAGCCTATACCTATATACAACTTTTATTTATTTATTTTTGTCACGTATTCACAATAATATAGATAATAGTAAGTACATGTAAATAAGAATTCTATTGAACCGATACTCACTTTTCTCTAGAGGTGTCAAATGGGTTGGCCTGACCCGACCCAAACCCGACTTGAACCAAACTTTCGGTAGAATGGGTAAGATAATCCATCAGTTAAACAAATAAAAACAAACCTGATTTTCTTGAACCAAACTTTCGGTAGAATGGGTAAGATAATCCATTTGTTAAACAAATAAAAACAGATCTGATTTTCCCTTGTACTAACCCCAACCGGTGTCTAACTTTTTCATATCAAAAGGAAATTTTGGCCTGTTTCCTAAAGAATAAGTCAAATTAAACTATGCTTATTAAGTCAAATGAGTAAATATTAAATCAAGCTAAAAAGAAAAAGAGTCTCTAATTTGCCCTCAAAGAACTCATGAACATGCAAGTTATGAATACTTCTAACTTCCTTACATTTGACCTGATGATATATTTAAAGAGCTTATGAGCTAAAACGTTTTTCCAATATTCAAAACAAGTTACATACAAAGGCCTTCATATAACCAACCACTAGTGCAAAAAGTCTAACCGTAACTTAGAAAAGACTTATCTTGTCTAACCGTAACATGTCATTAACTAATGTGCTTGATTAAATAAACACGATCGATTAAAGAGCTAAAGAAAAGAAGGTTGTCATTACCTTATTTAGAGAATAAACTAAAAGACAATTCCCTTTGCATTTTAATTGTTTCAATGTAGTGGACATGACATATACACTTATATTTTGGAGTTATCAATAATCGTTAAAGTTGGACAAAAACAGGGAAAATTTTAGCTACTTTGTTTCTTGATTCGTTGATACATCAAGTGGTTTAAATTTTAAAGTGAACCAAGTTTCTTGATAATTATTACCTATATCATACTTATGAATATTGAAACCTCACTTACACACCTTTTAATACATCAGTTGGATTCATGTAAACGTCATTAGTATAACTACCCTATTGCATCAAATAATCATTGATGAAATATAAAAACCAAAAACATCATAAAAACCTTTTAACCAATAGAATGAAAACATTCTAAGCATTCAAACAAAATATCAGACCTTAAAAACATTCAAATGAATGTGACTACCTAAAACCAACATAATTCAAACATTCTAAGCATTCGAACGAATGTCAGAACTTATTTAAAACAAAAGAAATGGAAATAATTCTAGTAAAAAAGGAAAACAAACATAAAGTTAAGCATCTTCCTCCATATCTTCCATGTCCACATCGCGGTTATCTTGTGGCTTTTTTTTCTTCGGGAAGTTTCGCGAATCATTGTAACCGTGTTTGCCACAGTTCCTGCATAACCTCTTAGGCTTGTTGGATTGAGTTGATGAAATCTCGCTCTTTGATACATACCTCTTATCATGTCCAGTCCCTTTGTTTCGAATACCATTAGGAAGATGTATAGTAACCTCTTCAGGCTCTGTGACACCAAGTAGGGACGCATACATATGGTTCTTGTTCATGACAGGGGTTAGGTATGTCAGATTTTGCTTATTTGAGCAATTCATCCTGATCATCTCTATACAGTTGAAGTGTGTCAAAATCACCAACCAACTGGTTCACTGACTCTTCAACTTTACCATAAATGTCCCGGATAATCGAATTAGAATCAGAATCATTGACTGCATTTGATGAGCTCCAAACTTCCACAGTACAACCAACACTCTTATGTGTCATAGCATTTTTGGACCATCTCTTTTGCAAATAACTTTTGGGGAAATTGTGAACCTTCGATAATCTAAGAACATAAAAGATATGCCTATATAAAAGTCGGTAGCACTCGTACCTTAGGCAGCTATAATTAATTTTACCCTCAGATGGAACATAGTAAACCTACAAATCCACAAACAATAGAAGTACTTAAATTTTATTAGCAAACAAAAGTAAAATGTACATGATTGATGTAAATAAACGTTGTTACCTCATACTTCACTTCAACAACCACACCCTTGCGCTTAAAGTCAGCTCCTATGTCACAAATTACAAAGTGACGATGTGATTCACCCTCATGTACATTCAAGGCATAGCAATGCATTAAAGATGAATAAACCTCCTCCCGCACATCATAAAATAATGTCTTGGTATAAAGCTTTGCCGCCTCCTTCTCAACCAAAAGACCAGTCTTTAAATCAGGCGCAGTATACTTGGAATCATGATTATTTTTAGCATAAATGAATCTTTGCAAATCCATTGCCGTGTCGTAATGGCTCACAAATTCAAAAAGACTTAAACGTGTGCTGGTAAGCTGACCAAAGAAGTGATTCTCACTTTCAGAACTTAACATTGTACACATAAGCCCTGACATAGGCTCATTACGAAAATAAGCAGGGATACACCTATCATGCATTTCAAACATGTCACTTAGCCATTTGTTCTCGTTCAATGAAAATTCATCCATTATAGCAGCCTATTTTTCATCAAATGTTTTAGGTTTGATTTTGTCAGTCCACACAATGTTGCACAAACGTCTTTTGAAATAAGTATTACTACAGATTGTCGTTCC
The DNA here is from genome assembly GCA_026074375.1 of Tanacetum coccineum. NCBI lineage: Eukaryota > Viridiplantae > Streptophyta > Magnoliopsida > Asterales > Asteraceae > Tanacetum > Tanacetum coccineum. The sequence continues at coordinate 7,596 of BQNB010171122.1, read as the reverse complement.
AACCTTTAAACAAAATAACCAAAAGCAACATAAACATAGCGATTTTACAATCCGCGTCAAAGACCAAATAACATTCCTGGTCACACAAAAACAATTAGTAAAAGCCATTGAAACAACAGGTATGTGTTATGTGTAATCTTAAATCATAAGTCACTAATGAAAATGATATCAAGCGCGAATATACAAATGCAAAACATCATACTTTTCACCAGCCTATTAAATACTTTTCAGACATAGTTAAGACTAAATCAAAAAAACATTGGGTTTTGACATTATCATGAAGAATTGACTTTTAAATACTAAAAATAAAAGTAATGATTGTAACCGCAGAGGATATTTAGTTACCTTTATGAGGATTTGTATGCTACTGCTCTATGGCAGGTGCTAAAACTCCAACAAATACCTCGAACTTCACATGTGTCTAGTAGCTGTAGGAAGAGCTATTGTTGATCTCTCTCAAACATGCAATTGAATCTAATAAAGAAAATAAAGTTAGATGAAGTACGATGAAAAAAATAAAGAGGTAGCTAATGGAAATTGGAGCAGGCACCTCTCAAGATGATGGAATGCACCATAAATACCACCAAATATTGTAGAAAATATGGCATACCATATTTGAGTATCCATGAAATAAACCTATAAAGATTTGACAGAATCACGTCCTAAAGTAACTTTCGGAGGAAAAGGGAGTGAGGTTAGTACATGACTAAGATAAAAATAACATACAAGAATGATAGGAGCCTAGAGTGCAATCACAACTCTGATATTGCTATTAGCTGCAACAGAAAAGAAGAATTTTCAACATTTCTGCTTGTTAAACATATGCATAAAGTGAATGGATTCTTAAACTTGATTACCTTGAGGGAAGAACTCATGCCATTCATAATGCCTTATGCGAAGTTGCATAATTGCTTTTGTAGGACCCACTAATGGCTTTATTTGCATATGTATTTTTCATTTAAAAAAATATGAATACATTATCTTTCGCAAGCAAAAGAATAAGGAACAAAGCAGGCACCTCTAAGTAGTAACTGAAAGATAACTTCACCATTAAGAGAAGAATCCTAAATAAAGTGTACCTATGAATTGAAACCATTAAATACATAAAATCGGTCCGGAGACATAAAAGAAATGAAAAACCCCCCACAATGTCCATATAGAAGTCATACTTGATAAGGGACACATGATCTTCATGCATTCCCCTCCCGACATAGAGCGACAGCTACAATATTTTAAGATAATTGTAACAATTGAAACACAATGACAGTGAGTTGTGGAAAGGTTTGTTGATGTACCTGAGACCACCATCTTACGAGTTTCACAATTTTGTAGTCTGATATCTCTAGATTCCGGCGTATAAAGGGTAGAAGGAACAATAGTTGAGAAAGAATATTTGTAAATAAGTAGATAACAACCGCTATGATTTGTTCCATGTGTAACCCTGCTGCTTTCCAAAACTTGATGAAGTATGTCTTGACCCGGTTCATGAGCTCCATATGTGATCATCCTTCTTATTATATTTTTTACAATTGGACCAAATATATTGTACATCCTTGAGCACCTTTGTTGAATTCATGTACTTAAGACCGTATTGGTAGGCAAGGAACTTTACTAAAGTATTGAGTCAAAGATTTTCCGTTTGGTGGAAAAGAATCTTTGTGTTTCTGCCTGCAATAAGAATTTAATGTGTTATACTTTTTGTCCAAATAATCTATAGAGGACACGTAGTGAAAATATAAGCAAAAATAAACTACTTACCTCGTGGCTCATGGTTTAGTTTTTCCTGCAATATAAGATCTCCATCCATTTCAGGAGTGTTTGGGATTGTACTCATTGCAACATTCACTGTTGCCATCAGTATCTTCGGTCGCTACAGGTGGCCGAGCTGCCAAAATGTTAACTCCTAGTGCAGTTACATCCTGCGACCATCACATTTACAACCATAACCTATTAGGCTTCGAGTTTCAGTTGCTAAAGTTAATATCAATAAAGGTGAAAAAGGTTACCTACTTATAACCTGATCCAAACTCTCCTTGTTGTTGTTTTTGTAGCCTAATCCAAACATACCTGATACAAATTCTCTATATACTTTTTATAACACCACGTGTTTTAGGGTCATTGACTTCGTCAATAAATTCACTATGTATTTTTAGTATTGTACGCGTTTGCTTTAAATCGTAAACGTTAAGTTAAATCGCGTAAGCTAAAAATTATCGTTCAATGTAAACGGGCGTCAAACAATTAAATGTTTACATCAAGCAAGTGTTAAATAATTATTTTGATGATAATTAGTAACTTTGTTCATTTTATTTTTATTGGTTGCGTAAAGTGTTTACGTTTCGCGATAAAATACGTTTAGGCATACCCGGAACCACCAAAACTTTTCTACGCTTCAACAAATACCCACATTTATACCCAATACCCAAAATTTACAAAAATATATCATGTATATGCATCTATGGCCGGATTTGGTCTTATGGATACAAGAAATATCACAAAAATCTTACCACTTGCAATGTACTTCACCAACTAATAAAACCATGAGACTTTTACAAGTAAAACCCATACCATGACCATAAGGACTTCTATGATTTACTCCCCTTTGTCTCAAGACTTCCTAGACCTCTTTTGACTAAGTCTTATATCATATAATACTTGCACCTTTCAAGAGATAACACATACACTTCAACACTTAACAAAAATAAAAAACTATCCCTCCTTTTTGCTCTTCAAAACCCACGGCATCAAACACCCCTTTCATATAATTCATAGCTTGATTTTCCAAGTCCATACACACATACCTACATCATATCTAAGATGTCTTAAGTTTGCAAGGGTTGGTTAAAGGTTTACAAGTATTGAAGCAAGAAAAGCAAGATTAGGGTTTCTATTAGATTTAGGGTTTTCTAAGCTTGTAAGCTTTGGTTTTTCATCTAAACAAGGGTTTAGATTGTGTTGGTTATCATCATACATCATCATAAGGTTATCTAAAAACTCTAATCACTTTACATTTATCATTTTATGTGTATATATGTTCTTTATAGCAAAAATCACCATTTAGGACTTTTAAACATGTAAAAAGAGTTTTTACTTGTGATCATCATTTTGTACACTTTTTCATATGTTATGTGATTGTAATATCAGGATATAATAGGGATTATAAGTATTGGATTAAAAACTATTTAAAAAAACAAAAAAAAAAAAAAAAAAAAACATGTTGGTTAAGTGTAAAAATGTATATATGTATAAACTATATGTCAAGTTATTTAAGGAAAGTATATTGATTACATTGTTATGTTAATGACTTGTTAATACTTGATATCATGAACTCATTGTGACGACCATAGGATGGACTAATGGACACAATTATATATATGACATAGTAAAATAATCGAGTATTGGATAACTTGTGGTATATTATTATAGTAAAAAGGTATATAAAACAAGTTATAACTAAGTATACATAATGAGTTCAAAAGGGGCTGTTTTGGTTCGTGTATGATGACAGCCCTATCATGTTTTATAAATATATTACACCTCATGACGATTCCAAAAAGGTAAGAAACTCGAAAAATGGATTAATAACGCAAAAAAAATGTAGTTTACAAGTTTTACGATAATAACCGGAGTTATAAAAGAATTTTTATAAAAACTTGATATAAAAATTCTACAAACAGAAGGTTTGGTGTTTTTATTAAATCACACATCTTTTTTTAGGAATTTCAAACAATAAGAAACATAATTTTTTGATTAAAAACGACAGAAGTTATGAAATTACGCAGAGTTTAGAATACTTCAATGTATAAAAATACTATTATAAAACCATTTTTATAAAAGTTAATGTTCATGAAAGAAACATTTATTTTTGTAAACCTCATAAATAAATAGAACTTTCAATTACGAGAACGTGCTCGAAAGAATTACTAAAAAACGGAGCTAAAAACTAGACTAAAAACGGACGTATTACAATAATTAAAGTTTATAAAAGTAATTTTATAAACTATGAACGGTAAAAATTGCTGTCATACAGGTCAAGACCCCACTTTATAAAAATGTGATAATTTTGATAATGAAGATGTGCTCAAAGGAATCGCTAAAATCGGGATTAAAACGAATAAGTTGTTGCATTTACGGGTTTTAAGACAATTAAATTTATAAACCGTCATAAACAGTAAAAGTATTGTTCATCAGGAGGTTATAAAATATAAAAATGTATTATTTTTATATATCATCTTAATATAAAGACGTGGAAGTAAGAAACGCGAGAAACGGGTTTAAAACGGGAAAGTTATGCTAGTTTTACTAAAACGATAATTATAAACGTTTTCACATTATAACAACAATTTTTAAATTACAAATAGATGGTGATGAGCTATATAAGATTGTATACGATGTTAGTTATCAAAGTACATAGTACTTATAAGACCTATGTTTTTTAGGTTGCCTTCGGATTCGTTCGTGACTCGTTATTTTACTTACTCGATTATTACTCATTCACTTCACTGCTAAGGTGAGTTCATAGCCCCATGTATTTAACATGATCATTGTTTTATAAGTTTTTTTGGTAAGAAACATTGAATTGTTTTACAATTGGACCACCCAAGTGGTTAAGTTTACATTAATGGATTACGTATTGCCTAAGTATCGATAACCCTAGTTGAGGCCCATCTAACAATGAATGCTGACGTAACCAGATGTGATCTCTAATGTTATGAATAGATCAAGTGGGATTGACTTCCCATTCGGGTGATTAGCTTTCACAGGGCAAACGAACGTAACCATAGTCGAACATAGGATGTTGCGGTTAGAACACATCACGGGCAATGTAGGCCATTATATGGTATTCATATTAGTCCGAGCTTCAGTGTCATAAGCTTAGGCACCGTAATTACATTTAATATGATGTATGCATCTTACAATATTCATACACTTGAATCTTGTGGTCCTACAATATAACATTTATCAAACCTATGAATTCACCCAACATTTATTGCTGACGGTTTTAAAAGTTCAATGATTTTTCAGGAGGTCAATAAAGAACGAGTGCAAAGGATACATTGGTGTTTTGATTGGATATCATGGCATAAAGGTATTGTGGCATATCCATTTTTGTATATCTGTTATGGGCTAGAAAATCTTTTGTATTCTTGAATACAAGTGGAACAATGAAGCTTCGGGCTTATGTAACAAATACTTTGTTAAATCTAATGTATCGGTTTTAAATTACTTTTTGGTCGTTCTATATATATCTTGTGTTATTGATCTATGAAGTAACACGCCCCGGATCCTTATTCCGCTGCAACCCAATTTGGGGGTGTTACAGATTAGTATCAAGAGCCAAGGTTATAGAGAACCAGGTCAAATGTTTTGCTGGACTATAACCGTTTTCAAACATCGAATTCATACAAAGGGGTTTACACGGGACATACATACGTGCATACATTCATGCATACACTAGTTGTTGCATTAGTTGGTTGAACTAGATGCATTCATAATTGATATACATGTTATGATATAAATGTATATTACTAAAAGAGTGTTATATTAAATACTAATATAAGCTATTTTGGATTTTCAGATTCAGTCATGTCAGATTTAGATGAATCAGGGGTCACATACATGGAGATATCCAGTACATTTACGGAGTTGTCAGATATAGGATCACCAGGAGTTGTACCATCACCGGACTACATACCGGGCCCCGAGGAGCCACAATCACCACCTCCACTAGATTATGTTCCAGAGCCGATAGACCCCGAGTATATGCCACAGGAGGATGAGGTATTTTCGGCGGAGGAGCAGCCACTACCTGCTGCTGCCTCACCCACTGTTCAATCACCATATTATGTTCCGGAGTCTGATCCGGAGGCGGACCCAGAGGAGGATGACGACGAGGACCCTGAGGAGGATCCTGTTGATTATCCTGCCGACGGAGGAGATGATGGCCATGACGAGGATAAGTCATCAGAGGATGATGAGGATGATGATATGGACATCGAGGCCGATGATGATGAGGAGGAGGAGGAGCACCCAGCTCCTGCCGACTCTGCAGTTGTTGCTTTACCAGCTGCTAATCAAGCCCTATCTGCGGAGGAGACAGAGCCGTTCAAGACCGATGAGTCTGTGGCCACACCACCACCACATCCTGCATATCGTATGATAGCTAGGATTTCTATTCCAGCTCCAGTACCTACACCAATATGGTCCGATGCAGAGGTTGCCAGACTTCTCGCTATATCTACTCCACTATCATCACCGCTCTCCCCATGGTCATCACCACTTCCCCAGATACCTTCTCCACCACTACCCCCGATACCATCTCCATCACTACCACTATCACCACCACTACCAGTATCATCACCAATGCCTGTGTTATCTTCATCACCACCTGCTAGTCCTATTCGTTTGTTTGGCTATCGAGCTGCTATGATCCGGCTGAGAGCCAAGGCCGCATCTACTTCCCATTCACTACCATTACCACCACCCATCATACTCTCCTATACTAGACTAGCTGCACCATCATCAAGGACACCACCCTTGCATTTACTCTCTACTGACCATAGAGAGGACAGGCCCGAGGTTACCTTACCACCTAGAAAGAGGTTAGGTATCGCTCTTGGTCTTGCATACGAGGTCTAAGAGAGCTCGTCTGTTGCTGCTGCTAGACCGGCTGGAGGTCTTAGGGCAGACTATGGTTTTGTAGCTACTATGGATAGGGAGATCAGGCGTAATTCGGAGAGAGATGTTGTATATGGGATCACCGACTCGTGGGAAGAGATAGTTGAGACCCTGCAGGGGGCACCGGTTAGTAATGACATAGAGTTGGGTCGACATATGACAGCGTTTGAGACTAGGGTTAAGCAGGACACGGATGAGATTTATACAAGGTTAGACGATGAGCAGTCTGGGCAATAGCTATTGGCTGGTCGGCTCAACATGTTGTTTAGGGATAGGCGTGCACATGCACGTCCTGCTAGACTCATGGAGACTAAGGCTAGGATGTCTAGAGAGGCTTGGGGACGATCTATGGATGCAAGTGATCTTGCGCATGTAAAGGTTATGTCACTACGTACCATAGTGTTAGCTCAGCAATCACAGATCAGAGAGTTACAGTCAGCAGACCGTAGGAGACTGACGGTGATTACAGAGATGCTGGCGGCAGATCACAGGAAGAAGAAGCAGCTCACAGAGGCACTGAAGCTGATAAAGAGACTTCAGACTCAGATGGCAGAGTTCGAGAGACAGCAGGGACCCGCCAAAGGTCCTGCACAGCCAGAGCTACTGGAGGAGGCTGGTAGCAGTTCCTAGATTCTGTTATGGCTAGTTGTCTTGTACAGCCTACTAAGTATTACGGGTTCAATCCCGGCTAGTATGGCTTTAGGTTGTATATATTCTTTTATTTTCAAAACCAGTCACTGCACAGATTTTGCCTCAGAATAAGTTGCCAATTGTCAAGAACACAAATGTGATCGCACCAGGAATGTATAAAGTGCACACAAATATTGTAGGATCCCTTGATCATTCCATGTATGAAGCACAAGATCAATGACACCAAAGATTAAACATTAAGAACTTTTTATTAAAAAGAAACAAAGA
>BQNB010171120.1:0-13603 GCA_026074375.1 Tanacetum coccineum | reverse complement strand
GTGAGGAAGGTTTTGTATGGATTGAACAAACTCTTCCCAAATCCTTTCAGCATAGTCTATGTTGGAGCGATGAATGATACCCTAAAGAATCTGAAGCACATGATATCTTGGCATGTCATATCCAACAGTTTTTCATGTAAGGCACATGTTGATCATAGACAAGATGGCTCTCCATGGTTGATAAAGAGCATTGACAAACATTGCTGACACGTTTCTGAGTGTATTGGGGTATCCCAAAGTGTTGACATACTCGATGACAGTATCACTCGAAGGTGGAGCCACAAAAGGATTGTCATCATTTGTTGGAGTGATATCGAGAGCATCTTTGAGAATATCTTTGTGAAGATTGAACCATTGCTCATCCAACTGACAGCTGTACAACCCAGTAGATGAGTCAAAACATATGGTGTCCCAAAACTGGTGAATGTAGATAGCCAAAATCGTAGAGGATGTCGTTAAAGCTCCGAAGAAATTGGTGTTTTTCAGTATGGCCACAGCAAGCGGGAAGATATGATTCCTCTAAGACTTCTGTACATCAAGTACGCAATTACTCTTGCCGATGGGCACCCATTTGCTTGACGGCAAAATTTGATCATCCGTTTTGGTTGGTGGTGCGATAGCAGGAGCTTGTTCAGTAGGAGCATCATTCGCATGAATGTTCATGTCAGCAATAGTATCTATACAAGTAGATCTAACAGCAGGACATACATACAGATATCTGATGTTAGTTGGGAGCAATTGCTTAGAGGAAAGTCACCCTTGGAATGAGTTGACCCAAAGATATTTGATAAATTACATAACTCGCTGCAGACAACTCGCTAAAAATATTATATTACAAGAACTTAACTCGCTAACAACATAGAAAATTTGAAATAGAGGGTTAAATACTATAATAAAATAAAATTTTCTTTAACTCGCTAAGGGGTACCGAGTTGCCTGCACACAATTAAATAAGAAATTCAACTCGCTAATGACAACTCGCTATGTATAATTTTTATTAAAAATACTTAACTCGCTATTAAATTTGGAAAATTTAAAATAGCGAGTTGAATATTTTAATAAAAATAGAATCATCATTAACTCGCTACTGGTTAGCGAGTTTCCTGTTCATGAAAATATAATATTCATTACTCGCTAATACGTACTACAACTCGACTTTGATTTGCTATCAAGAACAATCACCTAACTCGTTATTTAGAATTGTCCTAACTTGCTACATAGCACACAACTAATCCACTAAGTCTTAATTCCACAAAAACCAGCAACCACGATCAGGGATGAACATTTAAGTACTTAGATAGCATCACAAACATGACTCATCATTCAGATACAACAAATAACAACTAACATCAATCTTTGACTATTAAAAGTCAAACCTAGTCACGAAAATCATCAAAACTTCAAAATAGTACAAAGGGGGGCAATTCAAGCACTAACGAGGCAGCATTCATTCATTCTAATCCTATCCCAGCAAACAAAACCTCATTCCAACCACTAATAAAGAGTTAGATGATAAGTCTAGATGAACTCATTGATTTAGATCGTTTTAGTGAGATTTAGGTAACCATGATCTAGATTTAATACGTTTATAGGGTAGAGATCATAACACAAGAAGTACCTTGGCAAATATAAGCAAAAAAATCGAAAATCAATGAAAATCTCAAAGTAGCGAGTTGCGAGAGAGGATTTAGAGAGAGAAGTTTGACTGAGTTATTAAATGTTTGACCAATAGTAACTCGCTGACACCTTATATACTCTTACAAGATTCACATATTATCAGTTTTGGTCCCTATACTTTCATAGTCCATTACTTTGTGGTCGCATATTCTAATAGTTCCTGAGAGTGTTTAGTGTAACGGCAAGCAGAGACAATTGATCTATCTAATGGTCTTTCTACCTTAGCTTCCTCTACTCTTTCGCGAAGGGTTTCTACACTTTCCTTAAGATGCTTGAGATAATCTAGATGAACTTCCCTATTGTTCCTATTGCGAGGGAGAATTGGTTCAACATCTATAGCATACTTCCCTGGTGTAAGAACTGTTGGTTTTGCATGATCCTTAGTGACATATTTCATTTTATTCTGTATTTGGGCTTTCAGATTCTCATTTTCAGTTAGCACGGCAGTTATTTGTTCTATATGCTTAGCACGCGTGATCTTAATAGAATCATACAATTCCTTGTAATGCTGTTTAACCTTTTCATTTTCTGCCCTAAAAAGCTCATTTTGTTCTTGAAGAACGGTGACTTTTTCAGTTAAGTGAGTGATCTGAAAATCTAAGGCCCTGAAATCAAGAGTACGGTCTGCTTCACTACGGGTCTCCTTTAGTTGAGAGATTTGCATTTTCAATTTTTTGATGGCGTTGTCCTTTCCTTGAAGGGAAGCTTTCATTTTTCCGATTACAAAGACTGAGTCAAAATCAGGAGTAACTCTAGCGGGTGGAGGTGGGTTGTTTCCAAAACTTTCTTTAAGGTTTTGATACTTTAACTGCAAGTTTAAGTGATTTACCTCAAGATTGGAAAAACGTTTTACTAATTCAGTATGGTCATTTTTTTGAACCTTATCACGTAAATTAGAAAGCTCTGCTTCAAGTTCCAGACAACGTGCTTGAACAATAGTGTGGGCATCATGCATTTCAGTAAATCTAGATACAGTAAGCTCAGAATTCGTTGCAATATAAAACACATCTTTGGACAAGCAATCAGCAATTAAATTATCATGTGCAATAAGGATATTTTTCCGCTCAATCTCATCATGCTTCCTATTTACGGCATTTTGGTCAACCTCAGCTTCCAACTCTTCAAAAATGTCTTTCATTTCTTTAATTTCTTTAGTGAGAGCCTTTTGAATACCCTCAAAATGTTCTTTAAGTGTTTTGAAAAATGGAATGACCTCGGTGAGATAACATTCCTTGGTTTGTTCAAAACCCCTTTCCCCTTCAGTGAGCCCCGTTGGTGTAATTCTCTTTTTACAGGTTTTTTCAAATTCTGAAAAAAGTTGTATAAGTGTAAAAATGTTAATTTTCACTTGACTTTTTGTTGGAAGCATCCTGGGGACAAGCGTTGCAGGTGTATTTGGAGGATACACCGTCAACGCTTTGATTGGTCTTGAGGCTGTGGTCTGCTTTTTGAGAGCTTCTGCTTTCATCTTGATGAGATCTTGAGACCAAAATATTTGCTCAGGGGTCAATTGCTTCTGTGGTGTGAAGGTCGCTAGATAATTCTCTTTCGAGTAATCAGGTGGTGCAATCTTAACCTTATGATTCACACACTCTGGGTCTTTCATTTTGTCATTCATTTTCTTCCTAGTCATTTCAGCTATCTCTAGGGTATCCTCTGTGTTGTGCACTATGGCCGGGACATGATTGGTTTTGATAATTTCATGACCATTATATAGAGCAGGCTGAACTTGCTTTGCACGGGTGAGGCATAAGGGGTTCTTGTAGCCAATAGCTACCTTATTTTGTTCATCATAATAGGGCTTTGGTTTACACAACATGTGAACTGTTTGGAGAGACTGGTCTTGTTTGTATAATTTATCCTCGACCTTTTCTTTTAAAGCTTTCATGTCCAAAAATTCTTCAAGGTATTTGTTTTCTTTCTGTTTAAAATCCTTTTTCAAAGACGTAACTTCTTCTACCATTGACTTGTTATGGTTGATGGTAGAAGCAAGTTGCATTTTTACAGAATGAAGTTCCTTTTTCAAATTTTCTTCCTTAATATTACGGTCAGTGATAACTATTCTTAATTGTTCATCAATCTTTTGTTCTCTTTCTGTTAATTCAAACCTGGCCCGTCTTGCATACAGTTCAACTTGTTCCTTATATGTTGCAAGTTCAGCAGTTAATGATTTATCAACTACAGTGTTCTGTGTTGTTCCAGAGACATATTGGGCAGGCTGTTCATGCATCTCATTTAATATCATCATGTATGCATCATTTGGAACAGAAGATACATTACTTTGTACAACTGGCACTGCGTTGTCCTTTACATACTGATCATACGGAATCATATTACTATCACTCGTATAATCAGCATGCGAGTCAACAACGTAGTTTGGTTGTACATCGTCATGCATCTCGTGTTCTTCATGATGTTCACAAACAGCATCCTGATAGTGATCATGGTCGTGTACCTCAGATAGAGTGTGGGAGCCTCATAAACATCAGAATCAAAAACATCACAGTCATCAGCTTGAAACACATTATCCACATTGAGTGCTAAGTCCTGAACAGGTTGCTCATCCACATCTTCATCAACAACGTTGTCTTGTCTACCTGTAATAAATAGTAACTGCTCTTCATCCAATGCCACCTCATTCTCCTAAGCTTGCATCATCAACATCTTGTCTTTGAAGTATTCTGAGTTTTGTGGTCGCTTGGGCTGAGTGCAGTTCCTTGCTATATGGCCTATACTGTTGCAGTTGTAGCACTTAATCTGCCTTGCTTGACCTGGATTAGCATTCCCAACTCTGTTCTGAGCTCCCCCATAACAAGCTGCACCTGCACCCCGTGCATTATTACCTTATCCTCTATTCTGTCGACCTTGAACATTTTGAACAACAACCCTGCCGTCTTGAACTGTGGCTTGGTTCCTTGGATTTGATGAAGTTCTGAGTTGATTATTTATTTGAGGAAGGTATGTTTTGTATGATTAAGTGAGTAGGGCGAGTGTGTTGGTTAATTAAGTTATCCGTTGGAGAGAGTCCCGAATCAAGTTGAGTATTGTCAAGGATCCATTTGCTCATTTAGCTCATCGAATTGAACCTGAATAGTTTCCATAATTCGTCGGGTTCTTTTGTTGTAGATTCTATAACCTTTCCTGCTTGGTGCATATCTAACGAATATTCCAATATCAGCTGTTGGTTGTAATTTTCCAAGATCTTCGCTGTCATTTGTAGGGTAACAAAGAGCACCAAAGACCCTGAAAAAGGTAAGATCAGGCTTTTTATCATGCACCAGTTCATATGGGGTTTTGTTGTGACGAGTGTGAATAAGGATCGTTTTGGGTTTACTACTCGTAGCAACACATCTCCCATAAGAAAACCATCAAGCTTGGAAAATATTAGCATTGTCCTAGCATCTTCCATAAGAGTACGGTTCCATCTTTCGACAACGCCGTTCTGCTGAGGAGTCCTCGGAACTGATTTTTGGTAAAATATGCCGACACGTTCATAATATTCAGTCAAATCTTTATTGGCAAATTTTGTGCCATTATCAGTACGGATGTATCTTACAGTTTTGTTAAGATCGACTTGTATTTGCTTTAGAAATTTTATGACAACCTCTGAGTTCTCATCTTTTGATCTTAAAAACTTAACCCAAGTAAACCTTGAATAATCATCAACAATGACTAAGATGTATTTCTTCCCATTAATTGTTTACACTCGCATTGGTCCACATAAGTCCATATGAAGGGTATGAAAACTTCCAAGTTGGTGTTTTCAGTTTTAGGTTTGTGAGTGTGCTTTTTGCTCTTTCTTAGTTGACATGCAGAGCAAAGATGATCTTTCTTAAACTTCAATCTAGGTAAACCTCTTACTAAGTCCTTTCTTGCAAGGTCATTGATGGTACCGAAGTTCAAGTGGTTTAAACGTCGATGCCACAACCATGATTTGTTCTTGGATGCTTTGGACAACAAGCAAATTGGGGAGGACTTCATCATGTCTTAGACTGAGATAATGTAAAAATTAGAGCCACGGGAGCCTTTAATTAATTCAACATCATCTGTATCTTGAACAAAACAAGAATGCTTTCTGAATGCAACTTCCAGATCAGAATCACAAAATTGTCCGATAGAAAACAAATTGTGTCCCAGTCCTTCCACATAGTATACCCTAGAGATCACACTGTCACCAATCACGTATTCTCCATAACCCATGATAGCACCAAAGTGGTCATTCCTAAATCTAACTATCCTGATGAACTTTTTCACGAAATTCATGAGCCATGAACGATCCCACGTCATATGTTTTGAACAGCCTGAGTCTAAATACCAAAGGACGATCTGTATGACCTGCATTTGAAAACAGATAAAATGGAGAGTTTGGAAAGTTAGATCCCTAATGGTGGTTTGGGTTTCCTGTATGGTAAGCATATAACAATGACCTTCCTCTCAGTGACATGGGAATGCAACGGGAACTGCCTGAATGGTTTGGTTTATTTACTTTTAGTATCTAGTGAGAGGTTTCTAAGATGTGTGACCTAATTTCTTAGTTATCACAAATTTACTAGTACTAACATGTTCAGCTTGCTTAGCAGGCACAACTTTGGGTTTAGTGAGCCTAGTTAAAGGGCACTTTCACCTAAAGTGAATGTTCTTCCTGTGGGCCTCCATTGATAACCAACACTGGTAAGCACTTTTCCTGTGGCTTTCCACATTTTCCTAACTTGCTTAGATTTCCAAACTTGCTTAACTTTGCGTACAACATTGTTAACAGATGGGGATGGATTCACAGAGTGCAAATAATTAACCACACACACATCATGATTTGCATAAATTAAACATTTGTTACATGTTTGACAAACAGAATGAGAATTCAAATTAATTACAGTACGCTTAGAGCTAATACTAAGAATCAACACTATTACGCGGGTTTCGTACGTAGACTTATTATCCTTGGTGTTCTTTTACTTTTTGTCTTGTTGACACTATTTAGCGGCAAGATCCTATTTTCTTGTAATGCTCCTAGGCTGTAGATCCGCTATCATCAGTGCAACTGTTTACTTCCTGAGAGCACAGGACATTAGTTTCCTAATGAGCAGTTGCTCTACAGTTTGTGGGTGATACTATTTGACGAGTCCATATTTTGCTCAAAATCAACTTTCTTTATCCTAATTGAAAGTGGTAGGATGAAAAAGAAGGGGGGGAAAAAAAGCATGCTTTTTTTTATCTCGTTTGGTTGAAGTCTTTCGGACAAGTGCCAATCCATATTCTAATAGTTCCTGAGAGTGTTTAGTGTAACGGCAAGCAGAGACAATTGATCTATCTAATGGTCTTTCAACCTTAGCTTCCTCTACTATTTCGCGAAGGGTTTCTACACTTTCCTTAATATGCTTAAGATAATCTAGATGAACTTCCCTATTGTTCCTATTGCGAGGGGGAATTGGTTCAACATCTATAGCATACTTTTTTTTTTTAATCCTGTGCAAAAAAACCTTAAAAAAAAAAAAAAATTTTTTTTGGTTTATGTTTTACATGATCCTTAGTGACACAGTTCATTTTATTCTGTATTTGGGCTTTCAGATTCTCATTTTCAGTTAGCACGGCAGTTATTTGTTCTATATGCTTAGCACGCGTGATCTTAATAGAATCGTACAATTCCTTGTAATGATGTTTAACCTTTTCATTTTCTGTCCTAAAAAGCTAATTTTGTTCTTGAAGAGCGGTAACTCTTTCAGTTAAGTGAGTGATATGAAAATCTAAGGCCCTTAAATCAAGAGTACGGTCTGCTTCACTACGGGTCTCCTTTAGTTGAGAGATTTGCATTTTTAGTTTTTTGATGGCGCTGTCCTTTCCTTGAATGAAAGCTTTCATTTTTCCGATTACAAAGACTGAGTTAAAATCAGGAGTAACTCTAGCGGGTAGAGGTGGGTTGTTTCCAAAACTTTCTTTAAGGTTTTGATACTTTAACTGCAAGTTAAAGTGATTTACCTCAAGATTGGAAAAACGTTTTACTAATTCAATATGGTCATTTTTTTTAACCTTATCACGTAAATTAGAAAGCTCTGCTTCAAGTTCCAGACAACGTGCTTGAACAATAGGGTATGTATCATGCATTTCAGTAAATCTAGATATAGTAAGCTCAGAATTTGTTGCAATACAAAACACATCTTTGGACAAGCAATCAGCAATTAAATTATCATGTGCAATAAGGATATTTTTCCGCTCAATCTCATCATGCTTCCTATTTACGGCATTTTATGGACAAACCTCAGCTTACAATTTTCAAAATGACTTACAATACTATAATTTTAATTATGAAGCTTTTGAATACCCCCAAATTTTCTTTAAGTTTATAAAAAATGGAAAGACCTCGTGAGAAACATTCTCCGTGTTTTTTCAAAACCCCTTTCCTCTTCATTGAGGCCCGTTTGGTGTAAATTCTCTATTTACAAGTTTTATCCAATTCCGAAAAAGTTGTATAGTTTAAAAATGTTAAATTTATCATGGTTCTTGACATATTTGTTGAAAGCATCTCGGGGACAAGCGTTGCAGGTGTATTTATGAGGATACACCGTTAAACGCTTTGAATGGTCTTGTATGTTGTGGGTCTGCTTTTGAGATGCTTTTTGCTATTCATCTTGATGAGATCGTGAGACCAAAATTTTCTCAAAGGGTCCCATGCTTCTGTGGTGTGAAAGTTTCGCTAGAAAATTCTCTTTTGAGTAATCAGGTGGTGCAATCTTAACCTTATGATTCACACACACTGGTCTTTTATTTGACATTCATTATCTTTCAAACATTTACTATCTCTAAGGTAGCCCTGTGAATGTGCACTATGGCCGGTGACATGAATGGTTTGATAATTACATACCATTTAAATAGAGCATGCTGAACTTGCTGCACGTGGTGAGTGCATAAGGGGGTCTTATAGCCAATACTACTTAATTTGTTCATCATAATAGGCTTTGGTTTACACAACATGTGAACAGTTTGGAGAGTACTGGTTTTTGTTGTGATAATATATTCCTCGACCTTTTTTTTACAGCTTTCATGTCCAAAAAATTCTCAAGGTATTTGGTTTTCTTTTGTTTAAAATCCTATTTCAAACGAATACTTCTCTCCCATTGACTGTTATGTATGAAGTAGAAGCGACGTTGGCATTTTTACATAAATGAAGGTTCCTTTTTCAAATTTTCTCCCTTAATAGTATAGGACCTGTGAAACTATACTTAATTTGTTTCATCAATCTTTTGTTCACTTTCTGTTAATTTAAACTGGCCTGTCTGCATACTGTTCAACTTGTTCCCTTAAGTGTTTGCAAGTTTAGCAAATTAATGATTTAACAACTACAATGTTCTGTGTTTGTACTAGAGACAAAAAGGGTCAGCTGATCATGCATATAATTTAATATCAATCATGTCTGCATCTTTTTGGAACAAAGATACATTACTTTGTATAACAGGCACTGCGTTGTCCTTTACATATAGAACATACGGAATCATCACTGACACAAACTCTTAAAAATCAGCATGCGAGTCAACAATGTATTTTGGTTGTACATCGTCATGCATCTCGTGTTCTTCATGATGTTTACAAACAGCATCCTGATAGTGATCATGGTCGTGTACCTCAGATAGAGTGTCCGAAACATAAGACGGACCGGCTTCATCATAAACAGTATATGTGAATGATAGATTAGCCGTGAACATAATCTAGTTCCGTGGAGCCTCCATCCAAAATCAGAATCAAAAGCATCGTAGTCATCAGCTTGAAACACATTATCCACATTGAGTGCTAAGTTCTGAACAAGTTGCTCATCCACATCTTCATCAACAGCGTTGTCTTGTCCACCTGTAATAAATAGTAACTGCTCTTCATCCAATGCTACCCTATTCTCCTGAGCTTGCATCAGCAACATCTTGTCTTTGAAGTATTCTGAGTTCTGTGGTCGCTTGGGCTGAGTGCAGTTCCTTGTTATGTGGCCTATACCATTGCAGTTTTAGCACTTAATCTGCCTTGCTTGACTTGGATTAGCATTCCCAACTCTCTTCTAAGCTCCCCCATAACTAGCTGCACCTGCACCCCATGCATTGTTACGCTGTCCTCTATTCTGTCAACCCTGAACATTCTGAACAACAACGCTGCCGTCTTGAACTGTGGCTTGGTTCCTTGGATTTGATGAAGTTTTGAGTTGATTATTTGTTTGAGGAAGGTATGTTTTGTTATGATTGGTGTAGTAGGGAAAGTGTGTTGTTATGTTCTCAATATAAAGTTGTCCATTGAGAGCATCCGCCAAAATCAAGTTGAGTGTTGTCAGCAAAATGTGGTTGAACATATGTGGATGGTGGATTTGTAGATGATTGTGAGTTGTACTGCTGAGGTGCAACATTAGAAATCAAGGCGAGAGGATCAACTGTGTATTGAGTGAATCGGTCCAACATCAATTTGCTCTCATTGCATGTGCCTCGTGCTGCTTTAGATAAGCATACAGTTGATCATAGTTGGAGTCCCTTAAACCTCTGTTAGTTCACTGCAATACAAATCTACACCTATGGCAACATGTTATTACAAACTTGAATCACTGCATTCGCTGGACAAGGATCCATCTTGATGTTTCGCATGATGTTCCGCATGTCATTGATGAGTTTGGCAAACCGAACATAGTAGTCGTAAATAGTTTATCCTTTGTGCCGACGGAAGTGTTCAAAGTCATCATACAGTTGTGATTCACTATCTTCTTTTGTTAATTATGAACCTTCCAGAAGTATCTTCACATTATCCCATATGACCTTTGCATCAGTATAGTGATTGATAAGAGAGTAGATGTCCTTTGGCGATCCTTAAAGTAGGATGTTTGTTGCCTAAATGTCAGCATTATACCTTTCCTTATCTTCAGGTGAAATGTCAGAATAGACTCGAGGTCGTTCTGGACCTAGATGTAGGGCACCTTCAGTCCCTTCAGCTAGTGTTTCCGAAATGTCTCCATCTAAAATGGTCCTTCATCAATTAACTTCAGAATGTTCATCCCATTCTCTTTACCCTAACAATACAATCGAATACGTTGTTGCCATGACGCAAAGTTAGTCCTATCAAACATAGGTGGTCGGGTATCGGAACCGGCACATTGGATGTCTTCTGAAAGATTAGCCATCGTAATTGATTGTGAAATGATTAAGTTGATCGAACAATGATTAGTGATTGTATGTTAAAAGTGGTGATTGATTATGTGAAATGGTAAATTGTTGTATAAGTTTGTTAGAATTACAGGTTGAAAAATTTAGTCCAAAAATCAAAAAGTCTACAACTCGCTGCCTTGTAACTCACTGGATGTAACTCGCTGGAAGAGAGTAGACAACTCGCTAGCAAGAAATTAAACTGACAGAGTTCTTGTTCACAAGTCGCTAGAAAAATTAACTCGCTGGAAGAGAGTAGATAACTCGCTAGCAAGAAATTAAAGTGACAGAGTTCCTGTTCATAACAAGCTAGAAAAATATGTTCAACAACCTGTACTCGCTAGTCTTTAACTCACTAGTATCCAACTCGCTAGACTTCAACTCGCTACCTGCAAGAAGGGTTAACTCGATGCCTAACTCGCTACCTGCAAGAAGGGTTAACTCGCTGCCTAACTCGCTACCTGCACAAGAAGACAAGTCGCTGACACAGTACTTTCGGACACACAGTGTACTATTCTGACAACTCGCCAATACAGTAACCTAACTCGCTAGGAAGATCTTCGAATAGTAACTTAACTCGCTAGAATGAGAAAATTGGCTTTTCACCTAAAAACACCTAAAATCACCCTTTTGAATGTTTTTGCCTGGTTTCTTTTGCACAACTTGGTACTAGAAGGCTATAGCAACTATAAAAACATAAACTTTAACATCACAAACGTCAAGATCAAAGAAAACCAAGAACAAGACTATAAACCTTCAAAAACCAAACTTTTGATCTAAACTAACCAAGAAAGCGCACACACAATCTAGCTAATCATCCCATGTGCTCTGATACCAATTGTAGGATATTAGAAATCATAACACAATTGGATGACAAGTGGATTAGCCAAATCTAGAGAGAGAAAGTGAAGGAGAACTTTCTAGTGAGAGAAAATGAACATGTATTAAGTGAATGACTAACCCACCTCTTCCATGGCATGGAAGAGGCTTTTATAGTAACAACTAAAACTGGCCTAAGGCTTTGGTAAAGGGCTAACACGTTGGGTTTAATACCCAGCCCATTACCGAACATTATACATTAACTACTTAACTACGAGCAGCAATAAACGATAAAATACACGGGGTGACCGGGTCTTTTTCTAATATATAACACTTATGGAAACCCCCATGGTGAGGCTCGAACCCGAGACCTCTTGCATGTGGTAACAACCTTCCTAAGGTTATCCTCGATATCCATCTGAGTTAGCCCAGATGATTGATGCACATGGAGTGGTACTAGGTGGGTAATTAGCTACAAGGAAGCATTTCAAGCCGGACTAGTTGGATGCTATAAGATGATGATGTGCTGCTGAAGATTGTAGATGTTGCTCGAAGAGGCATACTTTGAGTATGTTGCAGGACATGCTGTCTCTTTATCATACGGAGCAATCCAGAGGAGTTTACTGTTCCATTTCTAACCCTTCCTATTTTTTAAATTATATGCTTAGTTTGACTCAAGTGGGGGAAAGAGATTAGAAATAGACATAAATTTGATTATACTTGCCTTTATTTTTTTAGTTTTTTATGAGTAATGTTTCATTACTAAAATTTTGACATGTTTTTTTTATCACTTAAATAGTTTAATATAAACCGAGCACACCTACCTTTATAATTCCATTGTGTGAGGATAAAGCCTTTTCATTTTCCTTTATACATAAATTACATAAAAATAAGAGTGCTGATGGGTGTAGTAGACTTTAGAACTTGACTTGGTATATATTTTCAAGACCACCAAAATGAACAATGCATTGAGGCAACTTAGTGTAATCGGTGTAGCTAGAATAAAAGAAATTTTTTAGAATTATCCTTAAATATCTCATCCGTTTATGTTATGTATTTGTGTATACTGACTTTTCACATTGATTAGTCAATCCTCATGTGAAACCTTTTTGTTACACTTATTATAAGTGTAAGATACCCCTATTACAACCTGTTGAGCCTTTCCTTTTATTAAACCTATTATATCTTTGTTTCGTTACACTAATCGCTTAGCCTACCCTGTAGTTTCTTAAAGTCCATAGTCGGGTTGTTGCTAGTTAATTTTGGTTCCACTGGTAAATGTCGCAGGTTATGATAAAGGGTATTTGAAGAAATGTCGAGTTTAGAAGATAGTTGATCTCAGTAGGGGGATGCTTATGTATATATGTGTTCATATTGTTTATCTTTTATTCTATCCTTGTCTTGCATTAAAAAAGAATAATAAAAATAAATAAATAAATAAAGAGCACGCAAGCAAGTATTTATTAGTTTGTTTATAGCTAATCGTAATTATAAAATAGCTTTAGTATGTCGTATAGTATAGTGGTAGTATTCCCTCCTTGACCAGCTGGCGATGTTTTGATATATCCGTTATGATTTTGGTAAACGGGTAGCATTTATAAACCTATGTCATTTCTATCTCTCCTTTCTATTTAAGTTTATATTTGTACAATGAGAACATTCTACATCTCAAGTGGGGGGAAGGAGATAGAAATGAGTGATTATAAAGCTTATTTGATTAAAATATGTGCTAAATTTGCCCAAATTTTAAAAAAATAGCACATGATTTTGTGTTCATTGTTGATGAAGGCCGAGTTAATGCGTCTTACATGCCTTCTTATTATGGAGATTATGAGGCATTACATTACATTTCATACGTATTAACTCGTATAGTTCGAAGAACCCTTGACTCTTGACCCTCGGTTTTTGCCTTATGGGATTTGAATGCGATTACTAACAGGGAGATTGTG
>BQNB010171119.1:0-12163 GCA_026074375.1 Tanacetum coccineum | reverse complement strand
TACTTGATTTTTCTTTTGATCCTCTTTCTTTTGCTATTTCTTTGATTTCTCACTTCTCATCTTCATAAGTGTCGAAGCAATTGTGAGATCTTCATCTTCAATAAGAGTTATTGTTGTTGGAGGAGTACTTGGCTCAGCAGTACTAACAGATACACTAGTAGTAATTGGTGCACTGGCAGTAGTAACATCAATATCCTGATCATACCTCCCCTGAGTCTTTGCATCCTCTTGAAACCATGAAATATCGTCATCTTGGTATTCATTCCTCCCCTGTTTGGATGCATCATGTGGAAAACTAGAAGGGGGGTTAAATAGTTTACCCCTTTTTTTATTTAAGGTTTTAAGGTGTTTTATAAAAATTCTAGATTCGACTTTATGTGAATTCAATACTTGCACAATATAAACAATATGATTATCTAAACAATTAATAAGATAATATAAGAAAATAATACAAGATAAGAGATAAGAGTAAGAACAATCAAACCACAACGCAAGGATTTATAGTGGTTCGGCAACGAAGCACCTCTTCGCCCTACTCTACTCCCCGAGCATCTAACTCGAGAGTTTTCTTCACTATGTCAACAAGCTCCTTTATGGCGGAGAAAATCGTACACAAAGCTAAATGTCGAGTTCTAATCTTAGCTAGAACCAATCTATCACAACACAACTTCACGACTTGTTCACGACTTTACAACTTCACTACATAACTTAGCTTCACGACTTGATCACGACTACACAACTTCTTCACACCTTAGTTTTCTTCACACCACAACTATAATCACACCTAACTAACACTACTAGGCAAGATCAAACTATACTTACAACAATCACAAAGATCTAACAACTACACAACTTTACAAGATTTACAAGTGATTTACAAGTTTTGATATGGANNAACTTCCGAGAAAACCATTCCAAGTGCAACTTTAAACAACCTCTATTTTCACACGATCAACAAAATAGAGCTTAGAAACATCCACACCATAAATTTAGACACCAAAAACCAAACAAAATGAAACATAATTCCACGCAGCACAATTCTCAGGTTCATATTTTCCTTGCAGCAATCCATGCAACATCCTTATGACTTAGGATTGTATAAAATAACTTAACAAGAAGAGCAGCCCATACGTAGATGCAAATAAACACGCAGCAAAATTTATGAACTTTAAATCACAAGTAAACACCCTTAAGACTCAACGTACTATCATAACAAACACCCTTTCCCTAATCTACAAGGACCCTATACAACATCACTAACATTGAACCTTCTATCAAAAACAACCTTATTTAATCCAAATTCTTATCATAGTCTGCAAATGTTAATATTGGCTCACGTAACAACCATTCATCTCAAAAACACAAATAGATTAATCATAACACATAAACAAAAACAGTAAACACACATTCATTTCAATTAAAACTAAAACATTAACCATTAATTTCCATTAAAAATAAACCCTAACATTGGAATAGAGGGCTTAACATTTATACACTTTGAATACTTCATATAAAGTTCAAAAAGAGCTGACTTCAAACATAAACTAGAAATTCAAAATACATAACATAATTAAACCATCATCACCAGAACAAACGACACCCCATCCCCCTTCCTTAATCAGAGTTGATCGATGCCTCCATAATCTCCACATGTGCTTCCTTCATGCTGATATCCTCGTCAGCCTCAACAATCAACTTATTTAATCCCATAAGCTTATTGTTCTCAGTCCTCTTGCTATCCACCAAACACATCAAGCTATCATAAACCTCCTCTTGATTATCCATTGCTTTCATCTCAGAAATCATAGCATTCAGCTGAGATATGCAAGTCCTTGCAGTCTGAGCTTGATCACGGGGGAGGTTAGCAAAACGCCTTGCTTTGGCGATTTGTTGCAAGATGAAAATTTTCATGTATTTGGAGACCTCCGTCTCACCACTGAATTACGCAAGCTCATCAACCGCACACCTTGCAATTGCATTAGATGCTCCAGAATTAGCCATTGCCAAGAAAATAATGGGGATATTTGGTTGAGTAGTTGTAGAGTGAATGATGAGATTAACCTACCAAATGGTAGTATATAAACATGTTTTTTGTGATGGGAATGCTCCTAGTGAACCATCATTGCTATGGGAAATAAGCCTGCGTAACAGAAAGACAATTAAACGACGGTCAAATCATATAAAGAGGGCAAATAATAACTCACAAACTAAACACTCAAAATTCCTAGAAAGCACAAACTAAACACTCGGGGCATGCTTGGTTGAAGGTTATAGGGGGTAAGGAATGGAAAAGGAAATCATAAGTGGTGGTTGGTTGGATATAATGCAATCATTCATTACCCCATAGTGGGTAATACACCATTCCTTCACATTTTGGGGGTAATCAAAATTCCTTCACGTATTTTTCCTTAAACTACCATAACTTATTAGTTTTCTTTTTTAATTATATTACTTTCATTTAATTTCTCTATTCCAACTACATTTTCCATTTATCCATTCTTAAGTTCTTTGATGTTCGTTGAATGTCATAATCATCTTTTCCATTATATTACTTTCATTTAATTTCGTTGTGTTTTGGTTTCTATATTTTCATCCGAAGACAACAGATTAAATTTTAATATAAACATGCATATATGTGAATTTTTATAGGACTCAACATACTTCAATATATTCAGTGTAACGGTAACCACTGAACGCATATTTCAGATAAGTTAAGTTAACAAAAATATCTGGCATTTTTACAAGTTGGAGTGATGTTTACAATATTTTTATAGGTTCAGTAACTCATACAATAACCATGTATACTTGAGTAACCTATATGTAACGTTTTAAACTTTAGTAACGTAATCGAACATTTACACAAACTTTAGTAACTTCTTTGTATATTAAACCTATTACTTTCATTTAATTTCGTTGTGTTTTGGTTTCTATATTTTCATCCGAAGACAACAGATTAAATTTTAATATAAACATGCATATATGTGAATTTTTATTGTTTTTCACTTGTTGCTAATTGATCTTAATCACTGTTATTTACTTTTACTTATTGTTTGGTGTCGATTTTTACAGTGAATCATCGAGAAACAAACACGGGTTTATTCTCCAACATTTTAACCAAGCAACATCAAATATAATGGAATAGCCATTGCATTCCTTTGCATTATCATTATCATTATCTTTCCCATTCCTTCATCCGAACCAAGCGACCCCTCACACTTTCTGAAAGACACAAACTAAACCTATTGGAATGATATTTTAAGCATACAACAACCCTCAACTACACCATCCATTACATTAGCGGACTAAGGCCATAACGACCGGTTCTGCGCTAACAACTGTTTAATTAAATAGTAATCGTATCAACTAAAATACAAAACCACGGTTAACCTTCCGTTAATTCAACTTACAATAGACAAAAAACTTACAATTCCTTAACTTACAAAACCCGTACGCCATCAACATTTACATGCAACCCGTGTGCAACACACAGGTCTGCATGCCTAGGTTGACATACTTTATCCAACGCAATCAACATTTCAGCGAAACATTACGCAATCAAAAATTAGACACAATGCACGTGTCTGAATGCCTCGTCTATATAAAAATTGAGTTCTATGTTTGAATGTGAGCATTAATGGCATAAGGTATGAAAATTGAGTTTCATGTTTCAATGTGATCATTAATTTCTTAAGTTTGTGTTAAGGTAAAAACCATTAAGATAAACATGAAATAAGCAAATCCAATTATTAACATACTATTTTCATGGAATGTAAAAATCCTCATTAACTCACATGGGCTTTAGTTTTACTTATACCCTTATCAAATCCTTCAATTCATTTATGAAATGTAACAACTCCATCAATTGTACCTTAGTCCTTATGTGAGCATTAAAACTAATATTTGTATACCTCTTGGTCATTGAATAGTTTGTATACATACAGTTTCATCTCATTCTATAATAACTCTACTAAGGTGGTATTTGTTTTTTAAAAGTTGTCTCTTAACAGCCTCTTAATCTGTCTCGTTCAAACGCGGTCAGACATTTTGATCATTAAGTGCGTTTGTTTTTTTTATTTTCGTTCAGAGGCGGTCAGAGGCTGAAACCTCTTACCCAACAAGATGGAAAGGGATGTCTTACTACCTCTTAATGTGTTTTCTCTTTTCTTCCTTTTCTTCCTTTTCTTTTCTTTCTTTCATTTAGCTTTTTTTTACTTCTTTTTTTCTTTGTTTTTTTCTTTGGTTCCTTTTTTTGTTTTATATTATATTTTTTTCTCGTCTTTTTCATTCGTATTGATAACACGTTTTAGACAGAATTACGTTGTTTTTTTTTCAAAATAAAAAATATTAAATATGATAATATGATGATGATAAAAAATGCTCAAACTTAACATAAGAGTATTTTAACTAAAATAATACATAACTAATTTTTTTCAATCAAATAATAGCATGCATATTTTGAGTATTAACTTGAATTCTTTTTTTTTTAAATATTTTAATTATTACATGACAATTAAAATATATTTTGCTAGGTCGTATTAGTCCAATGACTTAATTGTTCTATTTATCATCGTAAATTAATTGATAGTGATAATGACAAAGATATTTAACAACATGAGAATATAATATACCAAAAATATATGATTAATTAACGTGATTAAAGTACGACACGATATCCTTGAATGTTTTGTTTTAACACAACTTATTTATATGTTGTTAGGTCGTGTTAGTTTGATGACTCATTCAGACACTTTTTTTTTATAAAAAACAAACAATATTATTTCATTCAGATTCAGACGTTTACGCCTCAGATTCAGATTCAGATGTGCGAGTCACATTCAGATTCAGAGTCTCTTAATAAACAAACAGCACCCAAGTGTAATAAGGTAGTTATTGTTTAATGTCTTTTCATATTTTTGTATCACGTTATACTAAATAAAAAGGTATAAATAGCCCCTTTCATTTCTCACACAAATCACATAATCAGCCCAACAAACCATCTTTCGTTTTTCTTTACGGTTGATGCAATGCAAATCTCCAAATAGTTAAATGTTTACTCTTCCTAATCACACAAACGGAACATCTTTCATTTTTTTACCAATTGGGGTTGATGCTTTTACCTACACAATAATGTGTCGTGTTAGATGTCAACAATATCATGGATTACCAATTTTGTAGATTTTATGATAACCTAGATTTCACTTTTAGCTATATAATTACCTAAAACATCTTCCTGTTGTCTCATTACCAGCACAGCTGGAGGTTCGAGACATGAATTTCAACCAAAGATTTACCGGAGAGTATGCAAGGAACATGTAATCACATCTAAACGATAATCACTGAGGAAATCCAATGACACTGGACTATTGTATTTTTAATTACCTAATCGCTCAAACGATTTACAATGAGTTGCATCTGTGTTCCATACAAAACTCTATATTGTAACCCAAAAAAGATGGAAAATGAATTATTGTGAAACACCGGTATCGACGTCTTTGAGCTACTGTATCTTCACTGAACTAAATCTAATAACGATTGCAGAACCAATTGCAAAACTTATATTTATGTATTGTTATGTTAAAATAACTGTGATGCTAATATGTATTTTTGACCTAAAATCTCACTTATTGAGATAATTTTCTTACTTATTTAGTTAATTGATTGTATAATTGATATGTGGTTTATGAATATCTTGATATATAATTCTTGAGTATTTTTAGATCTAACGTTTGATTATTGTTTGTATGTAATAAAAACTAACATGCCAGTTCGTATTCTATCTCGATGTTCAAATGTAAATATGTCAAATAAGGATGATTCTTTATAATTAGTTTGATATATAAAAAATATATTTTTATAAGTCTTGAAGAACTTTTTTTTTAACGGCAACTTTATAAAAAAACTAGCAAGATGCTAGAAAAACCAACATTACAAGGAAATCAAATGAGGGTTTTTTAACCAATTCTCCCACGAGAAAACCCTATTACATCTACTAGAACACCAGTTAAAAGAAAAAGAGACAATATCGTCGAAAATCACCGAACGCGTCTCAGGCTGAGAAGCCTTCGAAAACAGTGGCTAATTCTTACCGAAACATCCAAATATACCACCAAGATCGACCTCCAAAAAACAAACGCCTTCCAAAAGGGCCTTGATACAAGATGGGAGGCACGATAGAGAAAGAAAACCTACACCATGCCAATCAGAAAAAGACGAAAGAAACCTGCCCGAGCAAGTCCCCCAACGACAATACAACGAAAAACATCCTGGGCAATACGCAACTGAAAAAAAACAGCAGAGAATCCTCCGCCTTTAAGCATCTCACAACGAGGACATAAGACAAAATCCAAGGAATCCCTCTTCGAGAAGATTATGTCATGCCACGTCAAGTGACACGACACTATCCACGACGAGCACTTCCAAAATGCACGCCACAGCAAGGCATGTATCTCTTCAAAGCGGGAATATAACATTTAACACCATCTTTTCAGACTTCAGTGAGAAAGGAGAGAACTACAATTCGTCATGAAAAATACGCACCTCTCTCTTTAACCCGAAACTCACCGTCGCCTGACAAATCACAAATCCACCTATCTTTTGAAGACGAAAGAGAAACCGACCCTATTAACGAGATCAGGTCGTCCCATTGCTGACGCTCGGCACCATCACGCACGCCCCTTCTGAAAGAAACATCCAGCGACATAGAACCCAGCTTGGCTGCAACCGAAACCTCTTTGTCCGTTTCTAAAGCGAACAAACGAGGAAAATCATCACGAAGAGGAGATACAAAAATCCAATTATCTTGCCAAAAACGAGTAGACAAACCATCCCCTACCCGCTTCTTGCAGTGAGAAATAAAATCAAAACCTTTAGCTTTCAAAAGATTCACCTCACGTAATATAGAGCACCAAATAGAAGCCTGATTACACGAGTGTGAAACAAGGCTATCGCCGTACAACGCTTGGATAACTTTAAACCAAAGAGAACCGTCTTGAGAAAGAAAACGCCATACCCATTTAAGGAGAAGAGCGCGATTAAGAGCAAAGAAACTCGAGACACCTAATCCTCCATTTTTCTTAGCCGCAAGAACTTTCTCCCAAGCTATCCATGTGATCTTTCTTTCTGACGAATCCGCTCCAATGAAAAACTTACTACGGATTGCTTCCATGTCCTTCAACACTCCTTTGGGGATCTTGAAAATAGACATGTTATATAAAGGAGAAGCTCCAAGCACCGATTTCAACAAAGTCAACCTACCTCCAGTGGTGAGTGGTTCACCACTCACACTCCAACTCGCGCGCGAGTTTGAAGGAGTGGAATAACACTTCACACGTGTGAGTGGGCTTGTCAATGGTGAAGAATCACCTTTACTTCCGTCGAGTCTAAGTGGCTTTGTGTACAAGTCATGCTACACATAATGTTGAGTTTTTTACCAAATGATGGTTTTCTTAAAAAGTAATTACCAATGTATGGTATCTTTAAAAATATTATCCATTGTATGGTGTTTTTCTATTTTTCTTTTTCAATTAAAAATTTAGCTCATTTAATTAAAGCATAGATGATATTTCCCCATGTTGTTCGACAAATTCATACTGTTGTTCGACAAACCCACATCTGACATTTGTATACTATCAAAAGGTTGGTATGACAAATCCATTAGCATATCCATTACATTTTAGTTTAAGATTAACCTGTTGTATATAAACATGTCTTGAAATAGACGAAACAAATAAAAAAGTTCATCTGATAAAGCAAGAATTCACAATCATGATTTCTCAAACGAGTCTAACCAAAACAAAATTGGTCCAAAGACACAATAACAAAATAAATCCAAAAAGTAGTTCATGCCAAATGAAAAAACTTTCAAATTGCTTGTAGCATCCGTTCTTCATTGAGTTATGCTTCAAACATCATTGTTTAGTCACCTCCAGCATGTTGTTCTTCAAACATCAACACCCATTCTTCTAGGCCGCGAAGGACACTTTTTTCGATTATGACCACTCTTTTTGCAAATTCCACAAAGGTTGTTTTTTTCCCTTCTTTAATGTCCATCCCATTATGTATTCTTGTCGAACGAGGATGACCCGCTTTTACCAGTTTTAGATTGGAATTTGAAAGTAGTTCTCCAACAAATGATGGTTGTGGCCAATACGCTTCATGAGGGAGTGGAAAAAACTCAGATGCCCAAGCAGCACAATACTCTCGAATTGAGTAACACTTATGAACATATTGCCAACTATTCAAAGAAAGATTGGCACATGCGCTTAAGACGTGAGAACACGGATACTTGTATGCCTCCCACTTGCCACATGTGCAAGTTTCTTTTTCCAAATTAACTACTTGCACATTTCTTCCTCTATGAGTTATCACCTCAAATATTCCTCTCTCCCGGTTAAATGATCTCACAGAATGTGCACCAGCTTTCAACTTTAAGGCTTCTTGTTTCGCAACAACATGGGGAGCATATCGTTCTCCGTTAGATTGAGCATGAATTCCTTGAGGACGCCTTACATCAAAGTAGTGCACCAATCTATAAAATGTAAGTTGGACACATCTAGTAATTCGGATGAAATGTAATGACAGCTCCTTTAGACAATTATGAAAAATTTCTGACAAATTTGTAGTGAGCAAGCCATATCGCTTTTCACCGTCATGTGCAAGTGTCCGTCTATCAAATGCGTGTCTCTGTAGCCACTGGCGAGCTTGTGGATTTATTTGCCCAATCTCTTCCATGATGGAGTTGAACTTGCGAACTTGATTATGACTCACGGCACGATAAGCTAAAGTTTTTAATTGTGAGTTGTGAAACTTATCATTAAAGTTGTTGATGAAATGTCGTAAACAATACCTGTAAAAAAATTATCAAATGTGAGTTTAAAGAGTTATGAGTGATTATTCTTAAAGATATGTCATAAAAAATACCTATGAAAACCACGTGGCTCTAACCATGGAGATCCTTCCTCATTAACTACCTTTAGGATTCCAGGATGACGATCAGAAATTAGACAAATGCCTTCACGTTCTTTTACTACGTGTCTCTTAACATGAGATAAAAACCAATACCAACTATTGTAAGATTCATTTCTGCAATAGCAAATGCAAGCAGCAATATTTGATTGTTAGCATCGACTCCCATTGCAAATATCATGTGCCTCCTTGTATTTACCATATAAATGAGTGGCATCAATGCTAATAACAGGCCTGCAATGCTCAAATCCCTTGATAGAGGGGGCAAAAGCCCAAAAAAACACGTATGAACTCCACTTGATTATTATCAAGTCTTGTAATGAACCACTCAACTATAGTATCTCGATTAAAGTGTTGAAGCGATGACAGAAACTTAGGCAAATCAGTATAAGAGTCATCCCAGTTCCCAAAGACATGTTCAATGGCCTTTTCCTTTCCTACCCACACTTTTTTGTATGATGGTGTATAGCCTAACTTATTAATTATTTCAGCTCTCAAAGCAGGGTATGCTATTGAGGTTGCTCCTGTATGTGTTCGGTTTCTTGAGCATTTAAGGTGCATATAGGTTCGGCGGATGGTATTGAGTAATTTTATAGTGTAAACAAGTATGTGGACCAATATATTTTGTGATTTCAAAATATCCATTGCGCTTGAGTTTGGAAGCACGAAGTTGCCATTTGCAACCCGATTCTGAATGTAGCTTGCATCTTATCTTCCAAATAGTCAGACACGTCTCTACCACCTCAAAATACTTATGAGTCCTAATAGCATGGAGCTTAATAGCTCTAATTACTTCTTCTTTGTCTTTGAAAGTATCTTTTCCTAACTGACGAGTGAAATCATTTTTTCTCTACGAATGTGGACAAGCTCCACTTATATAACGTAGTCATATCTATTTCCTCAATATTAGTAAAATTAGAAGGTACATGGAATTCATTAACAATTTCATCTACGTCCTCATTTAGTGCTTTAGTTTCATCTCCAATTCCATCTCTTTGAACTTCATCGACATCATCAGATTCGCTATTCATTTCATTGTTCACAACCGCAAATCGTGACAATGTATCAAAGTCCTCATTACGAATCATATCTAAAATGGAATTCATGTGGCTCATCTTTTTTTTTTCTTTTTTTTTCATTAGCAAGCCTCAAAATAAAATAAAAGATATTCATTAAATTACAAAAATACAAAAAAAATATACATTAAGCATTGACGTCAACTATTAACGGTCTGGTTAGTCTTAGTTAAGTTTAAATATGGAGTAAAATATCTACCTAAATAACCATGAACATCAATAACATATTGTGGCCACTTTAATTAATAGTTACTGGAACTTAATAAAAACATCAACCACCTTCCCATAACCCTCACAAACCTTCCACAGATCGCTAGAACCGACGTCATCAGGGAAGTTGGTAACAAAGATCGATTTGGATATGAGACCGATGTGATCCTCCTTAGAACGCTGGAAAGACATGATGGAAGAGATCAATTGATTAGGATAAAGGGGTTATTTGGATTGAAGGGAGATCGATTGATAAGGATAAAGGTAAGATTCATATAAGTCTTGAAGAACTAATAATGATAGTACGTTAGTACTAAACTTACTTTAAACTTACTTTCAAAACAGTTCCATACAACTTTAGCGTAAAAATTTATATTAAAAGCGTCTTTTAAATAAAAAAATTAAGAGTTAATAATGATCATACTCTAGGTAGTAGAAGAGTGTCACGAATTTGACGTTTTATATTAAGGTAACAATTTTAATCGATTCATTTTTCACATCAAATTTTCGGATATAAATAAAATTCAAAATAGCACAAGAAACTAAAAATATAAGTTTGTGCAATGGTACAAAATAATTGGCTGTGTGTACAAGTCATGCTACACATAATGTTTGTATTAACGATACCATTTGGAGATATAACGACACAATTGTTACAAATGAAAGACATGAATAGAGGGTGATACATCAATTTTGGTTTACATGTCGTCTTTCATAAAATATCAAAAAAAGGGAAAAACACCTAAGTTTTGTGTAGCATAAACTATTTATTTTTTCAAATACTTTTATTCCTATTAGCTTTAAAATAGCAAGTATGGCGTTACGATACTGAAAGTCAATTATAGATTTGATACCTTTTAAATTACTTACATTTAATTTATTCATTTGAGTGTCCTCGATCAAAACTAAGCGTAATAACTAAATCCACATAACTCTTTCAAAACCAATGATTCTTTCTTTGTGAACAAAGCCCGTGCATCGCACGGGCCATGATGCCTCGTAAACTAGGTAAAATTTCTTCCTTACACACCACTTTTAAACCACATTAAAGACACATATTTTTGAAGGTTTCAATCCAATATTGTCATAAAGTCATGTAGTAAACATATAAAACTAACATAAAAATCTAAATTTTATGATCCAAACACTTTAAAAAATTAAAATCTTGGTTTCTTTTTCCCTTTGGCGGCGTTCGAACTAAAACAAGGAAACAAGCAAAAAATTCAACTTTTTGTGTTTTTCTATGTTGGTTTTTGTTTGAAAGTTGTTGTAAACACAATATTACACAAATATAACAAGGTTACAAGTGTATAACACCATGAAACAAGAAAAATCAAATAAATACCTCATATGAACTTGGTAAATTATACAAGTACCTCAAGACATAAAAAGATCCATTTTTTTAGTTTTTTGTATGTTGTGTTTGTAGATTTACTTACTAAAACCCTTGAATCATCCAAAAGGACAAGCCTTTTGAATAAACAAGAGCTAGAAATTTCAAAACAAACACAACTACCTTGGTTGTTTGATTCAAACCCCACAGCTTACAAAAAACATTCGAAAAAATCAAGATTTTTTACGAACAAACCATGAATCACCTTTGAAGCTCATGATACCAATTGTAAGTATCAAGATTCAAGGAGATCAAGCACGGGTAGGCTTAAACAAAGATATTGAAATTTAGTGAGAGAGTATGGAGAGAAAAAAAAGATGTGTGTATTAGCTTGAGAGAAAAGAAAATACACATATACAAATGGAGCCTCACTGTAGGATCCGATTAACCACTTCACTTCATAACCCAAACCATGAACTAAGAAACTAGAGAGAGAGAGAGAAAATCGAAAAGAGAGAGAGAGAGAGAGAGTCGAAATTAGAGAGAGATTAGAAAAGAAAGGATGAGAGAGAGATGAGAG
>BQNB010171118.1:0-13603 GCA_026074375.1 Tanacetum coccineum | reverse complement strand
GATAGAAAGAGAATAAACGGGGCCGGATTATCATTTCCTGAATTCCTGTTAGTCAAATACGGAGAAAACTAAGAGAAAGGATTGATTTGGGATGAGAGGTTTGAAGAATGGTGTATCAACAATCCAAACACTACTACTTCAAGGTATACCAAGGACCAAGAGAATCTCAATCCTAGACCCAAGGACTACCCTTTTAAGGATTGGTTATTGACAAAGGTAGGACACACATACGTAAGTGAACCAGTGAAAAAAATCCCTACTTAAAATATGGCTAATCGACTGTTTTCAAGAAGATATAGTGAAAGACCCGCGAGAAAGAAGTTTTGACGACTATAAGTGGATGTTCGATCTAGAAATTGACTAGTTAGCAGACGAATATGAATTAGGAATAGGAAAGAAAGGACACATGCTAGATGATATATGAGAAAATTGTAGGAAAGTACAAGGGGATAATACTTATTGGTGGCATGATAAAAATCAAAAGAGGAGGAAAGGCGAAAACTTAGAATCAACATATAAGAGTATGACCCACCAATGGTTTACGTAGAAACTTTTGAAGTAAAAAGATACTCGTTTGACACAAGCGAAAGTTTCATCTGTGTTACTAAAGAATTGATGGATGCCTTGCCAATGGGAAGAGAAAACGAGTCAAGATTCAGGGATACGATATGTAAGGAAGTAGACAGTGGAAGAAGGATCCACAGACAGACGTAGAATGTTTTGAGTCTAACTTAAAGTGTAACAACCTGCTCCTTTAACGAGACAAAGAGTTACGTTATGGTGTCATATCAGAACATATAAACACAAGCGGAAGAC
Source organism: Tanacetum coccineum (assembly GCA_026074375.1). Taxonomy (NCBI): domain Eukaryota; kingdom Viridiplantae; phylum Streptophyta; class Magnoliopsida; order Asterales; family Asteraceae; genus Tanacetum; species Tanacetum coccineum. Next base: position 12,787 of record BQNB010171118.1, on the reverse strand, counting down.
TTTATTAATTAAAAATACCAAGTCATAAAACAAAATGGCTTCCAACATTATAAAAATTTCCGACATAAAGGGTCTAAATGCAAAACTTTAAAAGATAAAGGTCTTCCAAACATTATTCAAAAGATAAAGGTTTACTAAGGTTTAAAATTAAAAAAACCACATGTTTACGCCGTAACCAAACCTATGGTTACGCCGGAAAGCCCTTTCTGAAAAACTAAAATAAGTTTGAAACCTTTTCAAAAACCATGTATAAGTAAATGAACTTTGTGGGTGTGTTCCCTGGAAACCCTCACGAGACTTCACTCGTCCACTTGGGGCACCAAATGGTTTAAAAGGCTTGTTGCATATGCTAAATGCAACCGTGATTCCTACGAAAGTGATTTAGATTGTAGTGTATATTTATCTATGAACGTTTAATGCTCTTTGTTGTCTAGTGATTTCAGGGGAAACAAGGTTGTTCTATATACACTTTACAAGAAGTCAACTCTTGCAATTATCACTCGGAGAAGAGAGCAACACTCAGGGGAGTCTTTTGTTATAATTCTACTCTTATTTCATTATTTCATTTCCTTAATTGTACAATAGGGACATTGTACAAACCAAGTGGGGAGATAGGAGTAGAATTACCACTTGACATATATTTGCCTTTGATTTCCTAGTTTTCTTTGAAAAATGGTGCCAATGTTAAAATTTTGACATGTTTTTCTTATTAAACTAGAATAAATCTTTGCCGAGCACATTATCCTGTAATTAAATTGGTGAGATTAAGCCTAATATTTCATTTTCATCTATTATACATAAAATCCACCAGATACATGAGAGTGCCGGTAGTATTGTAGACTTTAGAACTTGGCATGTACATCTTGTTAAGACCTAATTGGTTAGTTGGAATAGACTGTTCAAAAAGTCAACATTTTAGGAAATCACCCAAAAAGCCTATATGTGTGTGTTTATCGGCTTGTCACACTGACTTGTTGACCTTCCCGTGTAAAACCCTAGTTGCGCTCACTACCAGTGCAAGATACCCCTAGATCACCTTGTCAAGCCAATCCTGTTTTAACCCTATAAGTTTCGTTACACCATTTCGCCTTAGCCTACCCTGTAGTCTTTATTTTCTTTGTGTTGAAATCTCTGGCTATTTAAGTCCATGGTTCGGGGGAATGAGAACGAGAATTTTATGCATTCGTGGAAAACCAATCAGTTATGATTTATAAAGACCCCCCTATGTCATCACTTTTGACGTTGTTCATCTCAAGTGGGGGGATGTGCGTATAATATCAAATGTTGCAGGGTCAATAATAAAAAGATATAAACTCCTGTAGCATTTGCATGTTTAAAAAGAAATAAAATGAAGAGGGTGCAACTAAAAAGCCACCCATGTGCTCAAAAATGTAAAGATGGTGCAAATTAAGTTAAAAATTATGGAGCTAGTAGCCCATTATTGCACCAATCCATCTCAACAAATATGAAGAATGGAGCTAGTAGCCCATTGTCGAAGATCAGGTTTTCAAACTCAGGCTCTTGGACCTGGATGGACAGTAGCTAGTTATGACAGCCTTAGATTACTTTAGACTATTTGTTTTGTGTTTTTATCTTAACAACCATTGAAAGTGTATCCCATGTCTATCCTAACCCTTTTATATCACCCAATAAACCAAATGTCACCCATGTTGCCTTGGAGACTGTTTAGACCCTAATTCTAGTTGGTGGAGACTTGTGTACTTTCCAAGCTTATGATAGAACACATACTATGTCCGTGCAATTGAGTGATCACCCCGAAATTGAACACTTAGATTAGTAATGAGAGTTGAGTGTTTTTTATCCCCTTTTCGTGATGTGTTCGGCTCTGATGTTTTCTAGCATAAGTAACTTATAAATTCATTTCTTCAAGTCAAATTGGGGAAATCTTTTTATAAATTATTCTAAACGGTTCTATTTGAGGGCAAGTAGAAGTCAAGTGGGGGGATATTTGATAACATCAAATAATTAATACATTTTAATATCAAATTCCCAATAAAAATGCTTACAAATATGTTATTAATGTATGAAAACGTTACTTAATTGTTTATTATTAGTTTTCAGGGACCAAGTGAGCATTTTAGCAAAAGACAAGGGATTTGGACATGAAATGCACAAAAGTGAAGAGTCCGAGGCAGTTTACGGCATAACACCCCCGAAGGATTACACCATAACATATTCCAATGAAGAAATGAGTCATCACACCCTTTACGGCGTAAAGCCTCTCCTACTTTACGCCGCAACATTCAAATTTACAAGAGATGATTTATTTGAGTCAGCGTTATGGCGTAACATAGGCGACAAGGTTACGCCGTAACATCATTTTATGCCTAGAGGATTAGAAGCTTACGTAGCAAGATTACGGCGTAACATCTCACAAGGGTTACATCGTAAACATTTCGAAGCCTATAAATAGAGCCCTCCTCCGGCTCATTCAGCATTACTCACTTCCACCACTCTACACACAATTCTAAGGGGTGAACCAAACCCCCAAGGTTCAAAGCTTTTCATCAGAAGGTCCAAGGGAGAAGTCACTTTACATAGTTATTATATTTAATCGTTCATTTCATCCTCTGTAAGAATTATGATGATTCAATCCATGTTTTTATTCATTAATTCTTGCATTGCTGTTACCATGAGCGGCTAAGCACTCCTAGTGCTGGCCTAACCATGTATCTACTATTGTTATGATTATGATTTCCTGTTCAATTATGGTTCTGTTAGATATCCTTATAGCCTTTCATTGATCCTCATGTTTTGGTAGTATAGAGGGTGGCTTAGATCTTGTTAATCCTGATATTAGACTTACCATGTTGAACTTGGGATTAGTGGGGTACTAGGGTAGCTTGACATCTATCCCTAGTGTAGGAATTAACCAGATTACCGCCTTTGTCACATTAAATACTTAAAAAGTATGGGAACTCTTTCAGAGAGGGTTAATAATCGGTTTAGATTATAGATTGGTCTTAAGGGTAGTTGGAATTTAACCACTGCAAGCTTGGATGCCCTGCTCGTGTGATCGTAGGGGAATGTGGGATCGTAGAGTAAGTATAGGACATGCCTCAAATGTAAATTCGTGTCTGTTGACATTAGAGCTACTAATAGAACTTGTAATTGAACATTACACAGGAAAATGTAATCATAGCACTAGTAATGAAATGGTTAGGTTAGCACTCCTTTCTCCCTGATATCTCCTATCTATTTATTCTATCGCATTTACTTTCCGTATTTATTAAAAATCGATCTTAAACCCATTTTTGTGACAATAATCAAACTAGAACTATTAAACGTTAGCTCTTGGGACGACCTCGGATTTACCAAACTACTACACTATATACGACCGGGTTCTCTGCCCGTTAGTGCGTGTATCGGTATTTGAGTTTTATATATTTGAAACTTGACAAATAATTTCTTTAAACAAAATAACGCATGAGCTGTTTTTTTTATTTTTCCATTTTTTTTGCAATACATCATAAATCTCGGTGTAATTTCACCATCTTCACTATCATAATTCATCCGGATAATTTTTCCTTTTAACTCTTCTTTTTCGAAAATGAAGCATAATTGCGAAAGTAGCAAAATACACGAGCTACATATTTTTCCCATTGCATTGTGCAATTTCCCGACCATATTAGAGACATAAATTTTTCACTTTGACACAAGAAATACAAAACTTTACACAAAAGCCACTAGCAACTTTGATTAAAATAGGCTTAATCTACAGGGTAGGCTCAGGTGTAAAAGTTTAACGAAACATATAATTTTGGTGTGAAAAAGACAAGAATGGCTCAGCAGGTTGTTCTAAGGGATCTTACTCTAAAAGTGAGAGTAAACAGAGGGTTACACAGGGGTTAACTAACCAGTGTAGTTAGTTAATTTTTACGACATGTATGCTTTTTGGTTTAATCCTAAAAATTTACCAGTTAACATGCTACTCCATCTAAATTCATAGTACTCATTATTGAGGTCTCGAGTGATATACCAAGCCAAGTTCTAAAGTCCACTACATCACCGACACACTCATAATTTTGTGGAATTTTTAGTAAGCATTTAGAAACGGAATAGGCTTAATTCTCACAATATGCAGTGCGCTAGGTAACGCAACTAGTGATTTTTACAAAAGTCATGCTATTTTTTTTTAATTTGGCCTATTTTTAAGCACTTTTAAGCACGTAGCATGTTATTTTATAAAAAGGAGGACAAGTACGTTCTAATTCTCCATCCCCCACTTAAATTATACAACGTCCTCGTTGTATAGGTAAAACAATTAAGTAATATGGGAAATAGAATTAGAACGAAAAACTCCCTGATGTTTTGCTCGTGATGATCCTCCAAGTTGAGTTCTTAAGCAAAAAGTGTATCGACTAGGGCTTCAGAATGCCCGGATAAGTTTAATACATGTATTTTTCAAAATATACCATATCATCGATTTTGTTTCAGCCAGGTCCTGCATAAAATATTAGAAGACGAAAGTGCAACTTCTATCTCGGTTCGATGGTACAAGAAAACAATTAAACACACTGTACAAGGATCAATACGCCATATCCCAAACCCTAGGATACGTCGTATTGTTCCTGTAAAAAGAATTAAAGTACTGGAAATTAAATTACTGAGTTTAAATACTGATAATGTCCAGACACGTCCATATGCCGTATCCAGAGGGGTTCGATATGCCGTATGGAGTGTTTGGGAAGACAGACTCTTTGGAAAAATAATTAAATTGCGATAAACAATTAAAATTACCGGGTTGTCTCCCGGGAAGCACTTTTGTTTTAGTTAGTCGTTAAGTTCGACTTTTTCCTTCGTTCATTTATTCATCATATTATTTGGTGCGCGTTATGGTCCATCTACGATCTTTTTTGTTGAAGAGTTCGTGGTAAATGCAAGACATGCTGCAAGGGGTTCTTTCCACAGTACTAATTTTGCTTGGACTCGCAGTGACAAATTCTTCATAAAAGCCCATAGAGTATTTTATGACCGTGAATTCTTTAGTTTTGCAAAGCTCGTCCGGGTTGCTGATGCCGCGAGGAGCGGGAATGGGTATCGGGGAATATTCTCTGTCTATAATTTCGTAGATGTCTTTCCCGTCCTGTGCATCCAAGTAGGGTTTGAAAATGAATCTGAGCATGTCTTTTTGCTATTTTCCTCGCATGGTTTATTGTATTCGTCGAGGTACCTGATTGTTCCATTAGTACGTCCTTAGATGTAAAATTCCCATAGTCCACTCTTAGTATTTTTGTCAATCTCCCAATATTTTTCCAACTTTGATGCTAACCAATATAGAAATTCAAAATAATCGGTTTCGTTGTCCAAGTCATTGGGGATTTTACTATTGCAAGTATGGGATAGTGGGTAATATTTATGGAAGAATTTATCACCCAATTCATTCCAAGTAGTATCAGTTCCTTTTATCTCATGGTTCCACCATTTCTTAGCATTAGGGGTGTTCACGGAGCGGTTCGGTTCGGTTAGTTAGAAGATTTATACTATCCGTCACGAGGCGGGTAATTAATTTTACTACCCATAACCGAACCGTACTATGCGGGTAACCGGACAGGCGGGTACCCAAAAGGAGCTGTTACCCGCGGTTCGGGTCACGGTTAACCATTATAGACGTTTTAGCGTATAAACGATAACATGTTTTAGAACATAAATTGTCATTTTAGTAAAATTAAATAACATTAAATAGATTAAAGTCATATTAAAGTTATTCGGTCTTAATAATTGCATTCATATAAGCACACATAACATGTTAACAAAAAATATTTGTTCGACAATTATAAGTTACCACTACATTAAACAATTTTCACACATAAATGTTTAGCGAATGTTTACATTTGGAACAAAAAAGTTCGCTATATAATAAAAGTAGTGTAATAATATAATCCAATATTCTATACTTAATTGAATATTTAGTTAAAAAACTTATTGTATATTAAACACGGTTCGGTTCAGTTAACCGCGGATATCTAAAAATAAAAACCGAAACCAGACCGTGATAAGCGGGTTTTTTTGTTTTGGTTTTTTTGGTTTCGGTTTCTTTGGTTTCTGGTTTTTTCTATTTCGGATCAAGCGGTTCGGCTCAGTTTGTTGGTTTCTTGGTTTTTTTGAACACCCCTACTCAGCATCCCTACTGAGTGATTTTAAGAAGACGTGTAATCGAAGCTCATTTTTGTCCACATTAGGAATCTTGATCCATTCGGTTATTTCGAGCACCTTTGCAATGTGGTCGGTAACGTCCCCTCCATCCTCACCATTGAAGGCATTGTCACTTAGTATTTTCAGGAATTCATTGCCAATTTTTAGTTCGGGCTTCATGATTCCTGACGAGTTAGTATCGCCATTCTCTCCATTCTTCGCGTCATTATTATTTGACATCGTCCCCTAAGTTGTAAACAAGCAACACGACTTTCTTAAAAATGGAGAAAAATGTCAGTAGAAAATAAAGAATAAAACGCGAAGAATTTCGTCTGTTACTGTATCAGTTGACCAATACGCCGTATCCAATTAATTTGAATACGCCGTATGAATCTGTTGAATGCCAGTACGCCGTATTGAGTTCACAGAATACACCATATTATTTGGAAGAACAGATACGTTGTTTAGACTGTAGAATTCAATACACTGTTCTGGGTAAAAAGTTTGATACGCCGTATCCAACTGGTGGATACGCCGTATTAGGTGATCAGTCAGAACAAAATACTTTTTAAAACAATTAAATGCGGGAATTTAAACAAACAATTAAACAAGCAATACAAGATGAATTAAATTAAACTAAGCTAATTAGTTAATGGTTAGAAATACTAATAAGAATAAGGGTTAACTTAATTCACTCCCCGGCAACGACGCCAAAAACCTGATGTACTATCGTGTAGGGTCAATTATTTAATTATCAAGTTTTACATTTATATTTAGCCGACAAACCTAAAAAAATACTTTAACGGGCAGTGTACCCAATCGGTGGTGGGAGTTTCGCGGTAAGTAGAGTGTCGAACACTATAAGTAGGGTGTCGAACACTAAGAGTGGAACATTAATCCTATATTCTATCAGTATTTTAATTAGTCTATTTACTGGTTAAACCTATGTTATGTACGTTGTCTAATGATATGAGGGTTTTCAGCCTGAGAGACTGGCACAGGTTTGGTGGAAACAAATATCAATTCGATAGACAATAAACACAAAAGAAGAAAATTAGAAGATAGAAAAGCGGTACAAGCCAAATGATAGAAAACTGTATTAGTCATATTAAATCCAGTTCAATGCTGGTTTGTTTGTTTTAGTGCAATGATTTACTTATCTCGAAGTGGCATATCATTCTTAAGACTTAGGCAGGACATCATCCTAAGACCTAGACACGATTAATCCTATCACAATTAACGCATCCGCATAAAGCATCCTTTAGTTTAATTATAATCTATCTTAGAGAATTAAAGCAGTGGTGATCCTGTTAAAACCCTAGCCCAACGGGACTTTACCCACTTATTGTTTGACGGTGTTTTATATACTGGTAGTCCACTATTCCAATCTTTATCAGTAAATTAAGAGCATGATTGCTGAAACATAAACGGGTCACCTACCGGTCCAACTAAGCTCATAATTCAAAGACAAAGATAGAACGTTATTTGTGATCCTATTGGTCCAGTAATATGAAACACGATATGGAGAGCTATCTCGGTATCTAGATTACTTGGTCCGTATCACTAGACCCAGTTGAATGATAGGTCGCATATTCAAACACATAAACAAGTATGAGGTGATAAACATAATTAAACAATCAACGATAAATTAAGAAATCAATTTTAAAACAAACCAAACATTAAAATTTCATTAAGATGGCTAATACCAGAGGGTATTAGCCCACAACCATTGTAATTATACAAGTGTAATCAAACAATTGAAATCAAACGATTAAGAGAGTAAAAATTACACGATTTCTTCTATGGGTTCGTGATCAATGCTTGACCTTGGTGGCTGACCTTCTCTTCTAAAATTCATCTTTTAGTGAGTATGGTATAAAGAATATGATATTGTACACTGAAAACTCATTTTTGAGTCTTCTATTTATAGTGTCTGAAAAAGACTCGATATGCCGTATCCAGCAAGGTCGATATGGCGTATTGGGCTGGATTCCTTGGAGTGCGCACTACGTTCGTAATAAATCTTTGATATCATTCCCAATTTACTTGATTTACTGTATCTTTGAATAGTTATCTTCATGGATACGGCGTATGTAGACAGAGTGAATACGCTGTATTGGGAATTGGTCAAATGCGTTTTCTTGTGAAGTCTTGGCGCAGATACGGCGTATTGGGCTGGATTCCTTGGAGTACGCGCTACGTTCGTAATAAATCTTTGATATCATTCCCAATTTACTTGATTTATTGTATCTTCGAATAGTTATCTTCATGTATACGACGTATGTAGACAGAGTGAATACGCTGTATTAGGAATTGGTGAAACGCGTTTTCTTATGAAGTCTTGGCGCAGATACGCCGTATCTCTTAAGTTGGATACGGCGTATTGGTGAAATTTTAGCAATCTTCAAATGTCTTCGTTTTAGCTCCAAATTATGCTCCTTTTAGCTTGTCTTCACAAAACACTTCTGAATCACTGCATTTATCAACTTTAAAGCAATTAAGTACCAAATAATGTAATAATTATATAAAAGTGGGCAAAATAGATGGGATAAATGATATAATAAAGTGACGTTATTTGATGTCATCAAATATCCCCCTACTTGAATCATACTTGTCCTCAAGTAGACTTTATAAAAAGTTTAGTTTATGAAAATGTGTCCGAACCGGAGTTGAGGATTTTCTGTTTAAGCATCATTTTGTCCTAATCACCTGTACATAACCAAGCTCCTCATGAAATATAGAAATGAAAACACTCAGATCAATCAACTAATCTAGGGTGTAACATTTAAGTTGTACGCTTAATTGCTCGGTCGTGATTAGCTTTGTATCATAGGCTTGGCAAGGATACACATCTCCACCGCTAAAGCTAAGGAAGAACAAGTCAAAAGCAAAATTGGGTTGAGAAGGATTACGGTATGATCCTTCAACTGTCTTTCACCATAAGTACTACACTAACAAGGCATCTATATCATACATACACGACCATAACAACAAAATAGACATATACAATCCGAACACATCCTTGTTCGTGTTTAACCAGCGGTTAGGATGAAGAATGATATAGGATAGGGAGCTTCTAACTTTCACCGAAAGTCTTCATCCAATAAGGCAGCTGAGACATGCATACATGGCCGTAACGACGGGATAGACATGCATGCTCGAACAAGTCCTCGTTCGAGTAGACACTAAGGTTAGTTGCTAGGAAAGGGAAGTAAAATGGCACTACAGATGGTGTTGAAGCTAGGACTAGCACTACAGAGTGTGTTGATAGCTGGAATAAGAATATAAGCAAGGAATAAGAAAAGGGTTAGTGAAGATGCATCAGATGTTGTTGAAACTAGGAGGTGTATTATTGAAGTTGACACTAAGACTAAGTATCAGAGTAATGATGATAGTGACTATCAGTCAGATAAGTCAGTTGACTATCTTAGTCCTGTGAAGATGAATTAATTGAACTTAGAAATAGGATGAAAGCTAATAGAAAGGCAAAGGCCCCAACATGTATATCTAAAGTAGCATAAATTCTTTGTTAATTACAATAATCATATAGGCACAAAGTGAAAGCAACACAATGTTTTAAAATAAATAGTACTTCGCATTATAGTCTTTAAAGATGAAAAGGTGACACTATGTGTGTGTGTGTGTTTCGTGTAGTTCATAGACTTTTTGCAAGGGAAGGTTTCCTAAGTTGTGGCGGATAGAAAGGAGTATTGTATTAGCTGTGTGAGGTCTTAAATATAGGATCAATAAGCAATAAAGTGTTTAGTCTAGAGAGAGAAAGTAGAGAGAGAAAGAGAGAGGAGAAGGATTAGAGAAAAGATTAGAATGAGATTAAGAAACACCTAGAGACACACCTCACAAATGAGGTGGTGGAGGGGTATTTATACCCTTTTACAATAATGAGCATAAAGCCCTTGACTTTTAGACTTTTACCATTTAGCCCCCTTGTCTTTTAGACTTTTTCTATTTAGCCGAGTCTTGTGACTTTATTTTAGTCACAAGCCTTTCACTTACCCTATTACACAATATTATTTTTCTATTTATTACAAGACTTTTATCTCAATGAGATCGTCACTTTTATCAATCCTAACAGGCTGAATACTTGATACCGAAAAATGTATTAGGTTAATTGAACTTAGGATTTTTGGCACTAAAAAATCATGTTGTTTAATGGACACTGTCAAAAAAAGTAGCTTAAGTTCGTAACTTTGATTCACAAATTTACATAGACAAAACAATATGGTAACCAATGTCAAAAAATCAGTGAATCAGTTTGTTTCTCAGAATGAAAAAGGGTTATGGATTACGGATATGATTATGAATGTACAAAATTTAGATTGCAACTCACCTTTTTCATAGTTAAAAACAACTAAATGGCCAGATCGTATATGTAATCTTAAAGTTAGTTCAATGATTGTATAACTTCAATAATACATGGTAATCAATCAGTGTTGAGTTTTCTTTATCCACTATTATTTATTTAATGATCAAAGAATAAGTATGAGCTGAGTATTGAACCTACTTATCATATATATGCATGAACTAACTAGAAAGGATGGTATGATTGTGACTATACCATAATCTTTTTTGTTTGTTTTGTAATCGATTATAATTAAGCACATGCTATGCTTCAAACCGCAAGACACATTATATCTATAGTCCGAATGAAAGTCACAGCTTCTTGATCAACAATTCACTTTGCATCACTAGGTTAAAGGCATGTCGGTATATATACTTTTTTTAGAAAAATCCTTGAGCGTATATGTACGAATCTACGCACGCGTTATATAGAAAGAAAGCTTGGAATATATGACAATATGAAGACGAGTATGTAAAATCAATGTATGTTAATAACACAAATAAAAGGATGTAAACGAACCAGAATAGTACTCATTAGACCGTTTGTGAATCTTTTGACGTTTTTGTTTCGATTAATTATAGTAACTACCTTAATAAGCTGTCCATCGATGTTTGGATACATGGATTTAGATGGTTAGCTAATTGTGTTAAGTGAATTGCAGATGGATGGTGTACTGTCACAACTCACAAGCACAAGAAACGCTAAAGGCATCAATTCAGAGGTTACCAACGTTAGCAGCACTCTCCCAACTGTAAGTAAACTATATTCAAGTAACTTCCTCTAAATTAAGTTAAAAAACAGCAAAAGCCTTGGTTTAAGTATATATAAAATTTAAGGAATAATGCACTAGGAGGCGACTAAAGTATTCAAATGTCGATTAGGACGTGTGGACCCGTACCATATTTCCAGCCATTTATTGAGTTTCATGTGATATGTATGGTTTTATATACACGGAAAACATATGATGTTGTTTTTGGTTGAAAAAATTTGAATGAATATTGGCATAACATCTAAAAAAACTGCTAATATAAGATTCATTCGGGTTTGCTTAGTGAAACTGCTTATTTAGGGGGTTGTTCGTGATTATTGAAGTTGCTTATTGATACTGCCTATATATGTTTCCCCCTAAAATCAGTAGTCTCACTTTTGGGTATCAATTCTTTAGGCAACGTGCTTTCTTCCAAAAAAATCTTACGCCTGCTTTGCTTTCTGATAACATTATGCAGAGAACGAAAAATATGGAAAACGAAAAGCAACAGAGTTAGGCAAGCTTTGGCCATTGGGCCTACAGATAAAGGATGCTGGTACACTTGCTGCACTCAATGTCATACGATTGATTATGCACTCAATGTCATACGATTGATTAGCAAGCCAACAACAGCTAATTGCATATGTTCTAGAAAAGAGTGCTGACACAAATGGTAGAAAATAGAAAACTATATTCATATTTGATTTGGGTGGTGGGACGTTTGATGAGTGACTACGTTGAGAGTGAAATATATGTCTTATTCGTATGTTCCCTCCTATCGTGTTAAGAACAAAAATAACTCTTTGTACTTCCTTTCCATTCGTATCAGCGGTGGTGGTTCAAAAACGACCAAAATATCCCCCGGGTATCTAATTTTTTTTTAAAAAATGAAACGCGACGAAGCGCGGGTTACAAACCTTGTTTAAAACTGTATTTCAGGTTAACACTTGGTTATACACCAATACACGACTCACTCCAACTAAAATTGTATTTTATATTTATCAATTACGGTCCATACTTGATTATAAACGTAGCCAATGATAACTAACGTGTAAGTTGATTACAGTTCACAATCATAAATCCTTAGTTGGTATAGATACAATATCAAAGACAAGGCAATATATTTATAAATTTCCAGCATGCATATATGATTTGAATATAAAAGAGTAATTAAGCTTTGCATAACGAGGATATAACTGTAATTTAACACAAGCCATAATGTTAGTCACTCACTTTTTTTCTTAATCCTCCCATTTTTGGAAGGAACAAATCTACAAAAAAAAACCATAACTTCCCTCCTTCACCTCTTCCCGTCCCTTACCTTTCTTTCTAAAAAAAAACTCAAGAACGCCCATATTTATAATTTCCTTTCACATTCCTTATCTTTCCATCCCAAAAAAACTCGAGAACAGTGTTAAATACCAGATAAACTCATTACTAATTTGCAAATAGTGTTGTAATGATTTACTTTTTAGAGCATCTTTGATGTAACACTTGAAGAATTTTTTTTTTGAACGGCAACT
>BQNB010171116.1:0-13603 GCA_026074375.1 Tanacetum coccineum | reverse complement strand
AAAAAACATCAAGTGTTCGGATGTGTTTCTTCATGTTTTCATCATTCAAATAAGTGACACTCGATACATAAGATCGTGTTTGGATTTGTCTCTTCATTAACAAAATGTAAGAAGTTAAATTTTAGTGTTCGGCATATTGGTTATTAAGGATTTATGACGTAAAAGATATAGAATGAGATAAGCATTTTCAAAAAGCAACCCTAAAACTTCACCTTAAGAACTCAGTAATTCATCCGCATGTAAGTAGATGGCATATATCCAAACACTCCAAAATGATTTATAGATTTTAATAAGAGAACAAAAATGAGTCCTAAAATTTATCCCAAGCACCCCCTAAACCGATTATCACTTGCAATATTCCTTTTTGAATTAAGTAATTAAAAATTGCTTACTTGAGTAAAATAAAACACTGGTCAATTTAGAAAAATGTATCCTAATAAGGAACGTGTTGAAAGTAGCTCAAAGTGGTTATAAATTGCAATAAAGGATTACTATTAATTTTTGTTCGTAGCATCAGAATTAAATAGCAGGCCTAATTAGATCCTTCTAGTCTTCTTTATTACATTTACTTTGCATTTTAGTAGATAGTTATCTTTTTTTACAGGTAAGTTATAGCAATAAGAATTCCTACGTAGGCAAACTCTATAAAGCGTATGAAAGGTTTGAGAGTTTTTTGACTTTTGGGGTCATTTTAATCCAAGATGCTTAATAAACTTGAAAACATATAACCTCGTCTAATGCCATAAACTTTCCACTACAGAGATATACAATAATCAGAATCAATGATGACACTACAAACTATAGGATTTCCAAAACGGCTACCCTAAAAGGTTTGGAATTTTGCTAACATTCAACTCGCATACCAATTTTCTTTATCTTTTGTCCAGCTACAAACCAAATAGCCTAAACGTGAGTGTGGGCCTAAATAATTTGCTTTGTATCAGCCTATTGTCCCCGGTCTTACCGATGATTTAAAAGTAGCGTTGCAAGAGCTGTAATAAATATGATAGACCATGCAAATATTTACCTGATTGGGGCGAAGTAGAATCTCTTCCATCTCGACTACCAATATAGCCACGGAATTTGCACTACATTCCATAGAGGCACAAAAATAGTAAACATGCTTCATGTATGTGAACTTCCTCAATTTGTTGTCCTTCTGTATAATCGATGCTGAAGAAGAAAACATAATATGAAAAGTAAAGATGGGACTATATTTAGGCTTTAAGCTAAAAATATACCCATTTCTGTAATAAGTTATATTTTTACTTATATTGTTGTATCATTAATGTGCATTATAGCAATCTCCAATCTGAAATACTAAACGTGTTCAATCCTAATAAAGGCGTAACAAAAGTTTCTTTTACCCAAGTTATAATACATTACTTTTTACCCTAAAAGCATGTAATAAAAAGAGAATACATGGGTAAAACTGGGCTGAAAACTGTAAATATGTATACCTTGATTGGTGTTAAGTTTAGTTAATCACTATTCTCCCTCTCAAAATTTGCATATGTGGTGACAATTTTTGACAATTAGTGAATTAAAAACAAGTTAATATCTGGATTTCACATGAGCCTAACTAAGTCTTGGGAGAACAGGAGTGCATGCAGAATGAATAATATTATTATACTCCTAGTCGATAAACGAATAGAGTAAAAACTTAGAGTGGGAGTTTGTTAAGCACACAATTTTGAAAGAATTTGAAAATTTTATTTTTGAAAATATCTTGAAAATTGTGCTCAATAAAAAATGATGTTAGATTTATCTTATTAATTATCATTTCCTTAGTGCTTCCCTTGAGCATTCAAAACTTTGAATGTTTATATGACATTGCTCAAGACCGAGAAGATATGAACTTTCCGTTGTTTAGGATAAATGTACATAAATGAACATTTTCTTTTCTTTGGAGACCGAGTCCTAAGTTGACATTTACTTAGAAGTCATAGAGAAAAAAAGTGAAAAGACATGTTTTGAAAGCATTTGAAACTCTCGCTCGAAATTCATTTATTCACCCATGTTAATATTAATCAACATTTCTAATTGCGCAAATGTTATCGATTGTCGAGAGACATATCGGAGAAGATTATTTTTGGTATTTTTGAAATATTTTGATTTTATATTTTGCTTTTATAAGTTTTCTATTTTTTATATTTTGTTTTTTTGATAAAATATATACAAAGAGTTATCGAGATTTTGCAAGACGTTCAAGTTCCGTTGGAGACAAGCTGCTCATACCAAGGCGACGAACCAAATAGTTGAATCGATCTACTGGAAGTGCTTTGGTGAAGAGGTCGGCCAGTTGGTAATCCGTCTTGACAAAATATAGTTCAATCGTACCCTTTTCTACGTGCTCCTTTATGAAATGGTAGCGGACGACGATGTGTTTTGTTCTTGAGTGTTCAACCAGGTTGTAGGATATGGCTATGGCTGATTTTGAATCATAATAGATTGGAATCTTGTTGAAGTGAAACCCATAATCCGTTAACTATGTCCGCATCCAAAGGACTTGGGCACAACAGGCGAATAGAGACACATATTCTGCTTCCGCGGTTGACAGCGCCGTAGAGTCTTATTTCTTTGAGGACCAGCTAACCAGCTTTTTGCCTAAGAATTGAGTTTCACGAGAAGTACTCTTGAAGGCGTCTTTACATCCCACATAACCAGCATCTAAAAATCTGGTTAGTTCAAAACCAGAATCCTTCGTATACCAGAGACCCATATTAACGCTTCCTCAGAGATAACGAAATATCCATTTAACCTCCTTGAGGTGCTTCTCAGTTGGCTTAGCCTGGTACCTAGCACATAATCAAGTAGCATGTACAATGTCCGGTCTGCTTGACGTGAGATACATGAGGGCACAAATCATGCTACAATATTTCATTGCATCGACTAGAGACCCATTTTGATCTAGGTCAAGCTTGTCTTTGATCTGCGTTGGAGTTCCAACGGGATCGATCAACAAGTTGTCACTCCATTCTCTCTTTTTTTTTAAGGAATTTATAAACACGTTGTTGGACTGATGTTATGGAAAGATGCCACAGGGGGATTGGTTAGCTTGTAAAACTGGGAAACAACATCATTCCCTATCATCTAAATTTTGAAGGGCTTTTCCTGAGGTTCACATGAAAATGGTTGGGTATTCAATGGGTGTGTAGACCAAAGATATATCATGAAATAGACCCATGTACATAAGTTTGTTTCGTCAGCACTCTTATAAACAAACATTGGATCAAAGAGGTGCCTTTGAAGAAGTTATTTTGTAGGAGAAACATTGACAATTCATCATACCATGCCCTTGGTGCTTTATTTAATCCATATAGTGCCTTCTTTAACTTGTAGACATGGCTTGGATGATCAACATCAATGAAACCTTCAGGGATACAACATCCACGTAACACATCTTCTAGTTTGTTACGATACCAGCAAGAGAGTAGTTTTTCATGTCATTTGAAACACGATGCTAAGATTTTTGTATAGCATTTGCTCCATAAATTATCTGAAAGCTTCCTACTAGGATAACTGGAGCGAAGGATTCTTCGAAATCTATTCCTTCCTCTTTGCGATACCCTCTCACAACCAGACGAGTCTTATTTCGGATGACCGTGTTCTCTTCATCATGCTTGTTTTTGAATAACCATTTCAAAGTAAGGGGTTTTATGTTATCTGGGGCAGGAACTAACACCCATACATCAAGCCGTTCGAACTGAAGAAGCTCTTCTTGCATTGATTCAATCCAAGCAGGGTCGGTCATAGCCTCTTTGACATTCTTTAGTTCCATGATGCTCACCGTTAATTCATACATGCACATGTCACCATTTGATCGGAGTTGATTCTTTGTCAAAACTGGTGATGAGGGTTCTCTTATTACTTGTTCTAAAGGGTGATCCTTAGTCTATTGATATTCGTGAGGGTAAGATTGATAAAATGTATGCATATTTGATGGATCCACATATTGTAAAGATGATGATTTAGCCGCACTTGTGGATGGAGTAGCAAAAGGATTAACAAACGTATCTCCATAGAACATAGCATTCAGAACATTGTCAGCAATTGTTGTGGGATGATTGCTGAATCACTGTGTCTGTTGTGCTTTCCTGCTTGTCACATTTCTGTGTACTTGCTTGGATTACTTGTTGCTTAAGAGGATGAGTTTTGCTGGTGTCAGTAAGTGTCTGCTGTCTGGTCATAGTTGCCGTTGGAGTTGAAGATCTTTGAGGTTGCTTAAGAAGCGGGAACAATTTTAGAGTAGCATGACGGTGGCTACCATAGAAGCACGTTAATGGCTTTGAACTGTTATCTCATATATGTCACTTCAGTTTGTTGTTGACTTCTTATTGTTGACGGAGCATATGGAAGATCGAGTCCTGAACTGATTTGTCCATAAGTCATACTTTGAAGCTCGGGTTTTAAACTGCTTTGTTTAAAATCCATAGCTGAAAGCTCATAAATGTCACATTCATTGTCTCCATGATTTTATTTGTCCTTCGGTTGTAGACTTTGTAAGCACAGGAATTAGTAAAGTAACCAATGAAAAAGCCAATATCACCTTTTGCACCAAGCTTCCCAATGTCTTTACGATCATTCTTGGGATAACATAGAGCCCTGAATACATGAAGAAAGGTGATATTCGATTTTCTGCCATTAATAAGCTCGTATGGTGTTTTGTTAAATCAATGGTAAATGATGGAGCGGTTTTGAGTGTAGCACGCAGTAGCAATGGCTTCAGCCCATAAGAATAACGGTGTACGAGTAAAAAATCAACAGTGTTCTAGCAGCCTCCACTAGCATGCGGTTTCTTCGTTATACTACTCTATTTTGTTGAGGGGTACGAACTAAAGATGCTTGGTGAGAGATGCCAACACTATTAAAGTATTCTTGAAGCACTTGGTTCTTGAATTCTGTGCCATTGTCCGTTCTTACAATAATGACTGGAGCTTGTAGTAGAACTGTAATTTTCATGAGAAAGGTTTTAATATCCTCTGGCGCTTCGTATTTTGATCTTAGGAAGAGTACCCAAGTGTAACAAGAGTAGTCATCCACAATCACCGGAACATATCGCTTTCCATTTATGCTTGCGATTCTCATTGGACCACATAAATCCATATAAAGAAGGTGTAACCTTTGCTTAGAATTTGGAACTGGTTTGGGTGGGTGAGATGCCCTTTTGCTTTTTTCCTTGCTCACATGAGGGACAAAGATGTTCTTTATGGTATTTGAACTTTGGTCATTTATGGTGTCGAAGTTGAGGTGGGATAGACGTTGATGCCATAACCAAGACTTGGTGGAAGTAGTACGAGCCATGAGGCAAATTAGAGATGCAGAGGCCATATCATGGAGATTGATGGTGTAAAGGTTTATTGTGCGATTTCTTTTTAACAAATAAACTCCTTCGAGATTTTTAACGAAACATGTGTTTCTTTTAAAAGTGACCTCTAAGTCTGAATCACAAAATTGCCCAACCGAGAACAGGTTGTGCCCCAAGCCCTCAACGAAATAAACTCTGGTGATCAAAATATTTCCCCATTGAAGATCACCGAAACCCAAAATTGTAGCAACATGATCATTTCCAAAGCGAACGGTTCCCAAAAACTTCCAGACGAAATTGATAAGAAGCTTTAGATTCCCGGTCATATGCTTAGAACAACCCAAGTCGATGCACCACAAACATATTTGGATAACCTGCCAAGAGAAGAAATGGAATTTGGAAACCGTTTGATTGTAGGTTCCTGGTGGTTAGAAGTACATGCATTATATACAGAGGTGCAAGACTTACAATCAGAGTCACTGGATCTAATTATTTTTCTACATAGGTAAAAAATTCTTCCAGTTGGTGACCACCTAAGGTACATTCTAGGTTTACTAGGCTTAGGTGAAGCAAGACTTTTAGTGAACCCTACCTTCTTAGGTTTCTTGACCTGTGGCATATGTTTTGTTTGATTTGCAATATTAAAGACATTTGCCTTTGGTTTCTTACCATGAGAATTCATGTCATTCACATAATTAAGCACACACACATCATGATTTTCAGTGATTAAACATTGCTTACACATAGCAGAAACAATTTTAGTTTTATCATTCAAAATAGAAAGCTCAAGTGTAGGGGTATTTGATGATGTGTCATTTTATACACTATTGTAGGGTCATTTAACCCCTAAAATAGGGGTAGATTTGACAAATCATTCGTCTTATCGACCTTTTAAGGAACCCGAAGTTTTTGAAAAATTTGGACGTTCAGATTGAAATGCATTTGGTTGTCTCATAACAAACGTGTTTCTTAAAGATTGCACAGATGGTTTCCTCTCGGTTGATTGATTTGCAAATTTAGTATTCGGACTCGTACCTTTGATGGTGTCCTTTTGTTTATAAACCTTATCGAATAACTGGGCTCTTAGCTTAGAATTTTCATAAATCATGTCATGTAATTTGTTTTGCAAAGAGTCAATTATCGTTTTGGTTTGATCTCGTGTCACATTGATAGAGTCAAACAGGTTTTTGTATGCAGTCTTAAGATGAGCATTTTCTTTTTCATAATCCCGAACCTAATACTCTAATTCTACGTTCTCATTTTCAAGTTTCTGAGGCAAAGGATCAAGGGTATCTGATACACATGGAGTATCCTTACTTTTACCCTTGGGATCTCCCAACTGAGCTTGCAACCAATTGATCTTTTGTTGCATGTCATTATAAGCTTTATCGTATGAAATTTTGTCAGATTTGCATTCTTCACATTTTTTGTAGTAATCATTCCAAAGTTTAGCATACTCATTCTCCTTTTTAATGATACAATTTTCAAAACGTTTTTTCGTACGTTCAAGCTTAGTTTGGAGATTTGATGTATCTACAAGATAATTATTTTGCACAATAGACATAATATCCTGACTGACAACTGCTCTAAAGAGACGTTCAATTTCTAATTCTAATGCCTTGTGCTCGGCAAGAGATTCATCAGCTTCTTTTGTAAGAGATTTGAAGTCTCGAACAAATTTGGGTGCTTCTTTCAAAAATTGTATTTTAAAATTTTGCACTCTAGCGTCAAATTGGTTAACTATGGGGAAAATTTCATCTTTTACAACTTTGTGAATCTCTTGGTGAATAGAAGGCGACCAATTGTGTATATCAAAAGCCATTTTTTGTTTGACAACACGTTGAAGAGTCACAGCTCAGTGGGATAGTGGAATATGGGTCTAAGAGTTTTACTTCATAATCATAGCACAGGATATGAGAATGACCTATAAAGAGGTCGTTTTAAAAATGATACATTAGATTTAAGTAAAGTTGATTTGATTGAAAAGCACAACCGGCTTAACAGTTCACTTGTAAATGTAAAGATTTTAAAACATAAAACAAAATATCCTCAAAATTGTAATGCTTCTAAATCTTTATGCATGACATCCAAAAATACACATGTAGGAAACTAGAAGGGGGGGGGGGGGGGGGTTTAATAGTTTTTACCCGGGGTTAATTATCCGTTTTAAAACTTTGCTTATAAAATGGTTTGATTCGAGTTGTATGTCAATCAATCAACAATATGAATCACAACTAAACTATCTAATGTAATGAACTAAATAAACAATAACAATATAAAGAGATAAGGAAAGAAACGATCAAACCAACACACCAAGATTTATAGTGGTTCGGCTACGAAGCACCTCTTCACCGTACTCCACTCCTCGAGTACTCCACTCGAGATTTTACTATGTCCCAACAAGCTCCTTTAGGCGGAGGGATGAAAAAGGGGGGGAGGATAGGGAAGAAAAACCGTGTTAAGTCACGTACTTTCTTTTTTGACACTAAGTAGATGTCGAGTCCTATCTTAGCTTTAGAACCAAATCTATGACTCCACTAAGTTCTTTACACACTCACAAGATTTATACTCTTGGGATTGACACTCAATCCATTATCACATATACACAATTTACACTATTGGATTCTACCCACACAATCCAATTTACAACAAACTCCACACAAGAAATTATAATGAAGATTTGTGATCTTGGGAGTGGTGTCGGAGGAAAGTGTTCACTTGAATTAACTAATTAATTTCTATTGAAATACGATTGTTCTTCTCTTGCACTTGATTAGAAGAAGAAAGGAAGAAGAGATGGAAATTAATCACTTGGATACCAAGATCAAGATATGTTAGGATCAAGATATGTGTTTAGTAGAAAGAAAAAAAAAAAGAGAGAGAAAAATAGATCTAAGAAAATTCATGGCAAGAGGTTTATGTTTCAGATGGGGGTGGCCATTTGGTTGTGGCCCTCCATTCCATTATTTATAGAAGAACAAAAATATCCGTTTACTCTGCTGAGCGTGGCGGCTGGTCCTCGGCGGTGGGGGAGGTCCCTAATTTGTTTAGCGGGGCCCAGGGCCTTTATAAGGGGGGACGCCCGTAGAGTACGCTTCTCTTTTTGTATTTTAGTGGGGAAGGTGTTATCTGTTTTGGAACCTTCCATTTTTGGGGGGATAAAATTTTTGATTTTCAAATTTATTGTTTTAATAAAACATTTATTTTTATGAAAAATATTTTGTTGTATATATTTTTGTAAATTACACTTTTTGTGAAATGTAAGGTTTAAAGAAAAAATTTTCTTGATCATTATTCTTGGTTTAATGATTTGTTTTGTCCATACCTTAAGTGATTAATCTTAGAATAGAATTTACGAATTAGTTATTTTGATAAAACGTTTATTTTTATCGTAAACGTTTTTACGTTTTGTTATTATCAAAACATAGATTTTGAGGTCAAAAAATATAATAACTGTTTTTAGACATTTTTGTATTAACATATCTCCCTATTTTTGTTGATGACAAAATAGAAATTCATTTAGTATAAAAATAGAGTTTATAAATTACTAATGTGTTTAATTCCATTTTCTCCCCCTTTTTTGTCGTATCCAAAAAAGGGTTTGTTCATCGAATTGTAGTAGGAGATGAAAGAAATCGACGATTGAAGATCTCCCTTGATGTATAGTCCCCCTTGTTTAGGGGCCCAATGGAGTTCGATCTTTCAATAATTTGTTTGCTTGCTACAAAAACAAAGTTAGAAAGTACAAGTGCAAACAACATAGCACGGGAAAAAATCTCAAGGAGTTTAATCCCACAATTTTAGGATATTATAAAATTAAAGTGCTTTCAAATTCCTAGAAAGATCATATGACAAAACATATTAAAGCATAGGTGAACATGAATCTAAAAATACATTAATCCTAGAAAACTCATGATTCATAGACATGACTTTTAAACAAAATGTCTTTGGGTTTTCCATTATTTAGGGGACCTTTTAAAGGGTTTATGGTTGAGGTGGAAAATAGGTTGTAAAGGCGGTGGTTCGAAGATACTCAAGATGAGCAAACATAATGTGCATTTCATCTCGAAGGTTCAAATGAAGGTTACGGTTTTGGAAGCAACAAATACAAGTTGAATCCGTGATAGTCTTGATGTTGTTGTAGAGTTTAGTCTGTTCATGATAAGGGTTGAGGTGGCGGTGGTGGATGAAGGGGGACTTGGAGAGATTTTCAAGAGGTATGATTGGTGATAGTGATAGAGTGATATCCAATGAAGGAATACTTTAGAGAGGTTGGGTATTAGATGGCCTAGGAGGAACATCCATTAAGTTTTGAAGAAAAGGATTTTGAGGTTGAGGAGAGGTTGGTTCATTTGTAGGAGGTGGTGACACTTGTAGCTTTGATTGAAAGGAAGATGAGGTGTTTTCATGACTTGAGGTGGTTTCTTTGGTTGATGTGGTTTTGGATGGTGCATTTGGAGGAGTTGGAGAAGAAGAGGTTGTTGTGGGAGATGGTGTGGAGAGGTTTTCATTGTCACTAGTTAGGTCAACAAATAGTTGCTTTGGTGGTATGATTGTTAGTTTGATTTTCTTGAACCCATAAGAGGAAAGAGGCTTTTTGTGTATCATGGGAAGTTTGAGTGAAAGAGAATGGTAAGTGGTGAAGAGATAGAGGAAAATTTCATGATTTAAGGTTGGAAGGAAAGAGATGGAGTGAAGAAGTAGGATGGGGTTTGAAGTTTTAGATTCCCAAAAAAGTGCTTGTCCAAAATGCCAGAAATTGTTAGCTAGGCCAAAATGGGAGAGTGGTCAACTGCACAGAAAGTCAGGTGTCACGTAGAAGATATTCGTGGATCTGATGGCGGTCCCTGTAAAATACCGCGGTTTCCCATAATATATTAGGGGGCCGCCCAGTATTTTAGGGGTTCATTTTCTAGAGACATGAAACTTTTTCTAGAATTTCCTGATATGCTTGTATTTAAAATTTTCTAAATTTCCCTTTTTCAATCAATCCTATTTCATCATGAATCATCTAATACTTATTATCCAACTTCACAATATCAACTATCTTGAGTTCTATGAGGGAAGCATATGTAGGCAAATTTTATCAAAAGATAAGCATGCATAATATCATATATATAGCAAAGAGTCTATCGAGGTGCATGCAAGCATTGGTTTAGGATGATAAAATCGAAAGATCATCCATGGCAAGCTAAGTTGCCCATACTAAGTACTAAGTTACTAATGAGTAGCATAAGATTAAACACCTAAGCATAATAGATTAGTAAATAATATAGATAATAATGTCATAAAGCAATTTCCCTTATTGCTCACTTCTTCATGTTTCTCCACAACCTTCTAAGACTTTTTCCGATTGACCTTACTCCACCACGTTGCTCATCTCGTAATTGTACTTGACGGTTGATGATTTCGGTTTGGCGGGTGTAAAATGGTTCAAGGTGAGGGTCAATGTTAGGTGGGTTTTGAAAGACTTGAGGAACTTGATTGGTTAAAGAGTTGACATAACGAATGGGGGAAGGAGTGCTTGCACGCGAGGTCCCTTCGTCATTCCCATCGTCATCATCATCGTTGAGATGAGATGAGGATGGTTGATCGAAGGCGGAAGAAGAAGAAGTGGAATGACGACCTCTTCTCGTGCCACGATCTCTTCTGGGTTTTCGCTCTAGTTGAGCGGCAAGAGGAGTCATGACACGATCGTACAAGACATAGGACTCATTTTCCAATTCGGGATTTTCCCTAATGATGAATTTAAACAAACGAGTTAATAACATACCATAGGGTAGAATTAACCTCTTTTGTTTAGTAACCCACTCCATTTGTTTTGTCATGAAATAGGCAAGGTTGAATCTTTCGGAGTGTACGACACAATAAAGCATATAACAAAGACATGCAGGAACATGATCCCGATTACCCCCCAGACAAAAGACATTTTCCTAGATAATTTCTTCTAAAGGCTTCAGGGTTGGCTTAATTTCACGAGTTGGAACTTGATATTCAAGAACATCAATTTCTTCCTCATGACGAATGCGACGGACTTGACCATCTCGATTAATTCGAATAGACGAAATGATGTCCTCAATGGAAGGAAGGTTGGTTTGATATGGACCATCCGAAGGGATACCATATGCCAACTCATCAAGTCTCCATCTATCGGTAAAGACACACGCACCTTCACAAGATATATCAAGAATTTGAGCAAATTCTTCAAGAGAGTAAGAGAAGAATTGATTTTGAATAACAAATTCGACAAACATTTGACCTTCATCGGAATAACTGACTCTATATTGACTATAAAACTCGAGAATGAAGCGAGGACAAATTTGTTTATTTTTTCAAAGAGACACTTGAACTCGACAAAATGGAACAAATACCGAACATAGTTTAGACCCGCAAAGTTGTCAAAAACCACCCGACCCTCATGAATGTAACGGCTTTTAAGGTCTCTTAGTTTTTCTTTTATAGGAGTACGGTATTCATGTGATATCATTGGTATGTATTCTCTTGTATTTTTATGATCTTCGGATGACTTACGAGGCATGATTTCCTAAAACAAAAGCGAAATCACATTTTATTACCGTTTCACTTGTAGTTGGTTATGCACATTGCTTCTAGTGTGTGTCTAGATGTAACAAATGTGGAGTAACAATTAACTCGACCTAAATATAAAATCCTAAGAGTTAATCTAAACGCTCCTTAATTTGTTTTTGCTCATCCAAACAAGTCGAAAAATACATATGAATTATGTATCTCGAAATTTGTTCATGAGATCATTATGCATGTGTTTGAAAACGTTTTTAGGTTGTATTGACAATGCATAACAACAATTTTATTTTGTTCCTAACGTGAGTGATTTGAAAAATAAAATTGGGGTTTTAGTTCAAAACCAATTTTTCTACAAATTCACTAATATGTACAAATCCTATGTCTACGGGAAGCATATTAGTTGTACATTGTGTCCTAGTATTTCTATTTGAACAAAATTGAAAGAAAAATGGAAAATCTCTAATTTTGATTTTTGGTGTTCATCATGAACCCTAGACTCAAATTGAAAGAAAATTGATGAAATGACTTACAATTGATGATCTTTGTGATGTTAGAATTGATTATTAGTGTTGATTTGATCTTCAATTGATGTTTTAATGGTTGGATTTGAGTTTTGGTGGGTTTTTGTGCGTTTTCGTCACCTGCAGCACGAAGGGGAGTGTTTGTTTTCGTAGTTTGGAAAATGTTTGTTTAAGTGTTCATATTTTTGATTTCCTGATGGCGGTCCCATATCTCCTGGCGGTCCCAAATATATTGGGGGCCGCCTATATAGGGGCCGCCCTCAGGCAGTGTTTTTGAACTTGATTTTGACGAAAATTTTGCGAAAAGGGGTGACGTTTTAATTTTCATTTCGCGAATTAAAGGTGCTTAAAGTACTTCGGATGAAGTATTTAAGTTGTCACGACACGGAGTGGAACACGAACTAGAATTGAGACAGAAGAATGAGAAGCGGACTTATATGATTTATGGAATGTGTTCCATCATTCCTAAACCAAGACGTAGATAGTTAAACGATTCACGTTTAAGGGGTTTAGTAAGAATGTCAGCGATGTTGTCGACGGACGACACTTTTTCGATTAAGATATGTTCTTTTTGGACATTATCACGAAGATAGTGGTGGTGTATTTCGATGTGTTTGGTACGAGAATGTTGCATCGGGTTTTTTCTAAGGTCAATTGCGCCTTTGTCGTCGCACATGATGGGAACGTCGTCAAGTCGTACGTCGTAGTCGATGAGAGCTTGTTTCATCTATAGTGCTTGTTGACATGCCTTTCCGGCGCTTACGTATTCGGCTTCGGTAGTGGATATAGCAAGAGCGGTTTGTTTCTTCGAGAACCAAGATGTCAAACAACATCCCACGAACGTACAAATACCGCTAGTTCTCTTTCGATCCACATAATCTCCCGCATGATCAGAGTCGGCATATACTACGGTTTCTATGCCGGTCTCCTTAGGATACCATAATCCTAAGTGCGTAGTGCCTTTAATGTATCGGAAGATACGTTTAACTGCTTCAAGGTGATCCGGTTTTTCGAAATCAATGAATCCCGGAGGTTGTGCCACGTATACCTCCTCATTGATAAAAACGTTCAGGAATGCACTTTTTACATCCATTTGGGATAATTTAAAATCTAAGGCGCAAGCATAAGCTAATAATATCCTAATAGAATCAAGTCTAGCAACCGGGGCATAAGTTTCATCATAATTGATGCCCTCTTGTTGGTTGTAGCATTGAGCAACTAATCTAGCCCT
>BQNB010171115.1:0-13603 GCA_026074375.1 Tanacetum coccineum | reverse complement strand
AAAATTAAAATTAAAAGCTCAAAAAATGAAAATTAAAATCTAAAATTGTTGAAAATGATTTTTCTGATTGTAAACCTAAAAGTATTTATTCTAATACTAAAAACTATTTTTTTGTATTTTTATAAAACTTTTTCTATTTTTTATGTATTTTCGAATTTTAAAACCTTAGAAAAATGATTAAAAATAATCTATTTAATGGAAAAATGTGAAAAATTCAGGGAAAATCCTAAATGCTAACAGGAACTTAAAAAAAATAATAACTACGAAAAAGCTAAACAAATAAGCCCTAAATAAGGCATAATAAGCTACGAAAGGAAAATGAAATTGTGTACAAGTATTAAATGTGGAGAGAAAATGATGGATGAGCTATTGTAGCAGATTGGTAAAACGTGTGTATTGTGTGGGTAAGGTCGTGGGTTCGAGGTTGGCTAACACCCTTTTTGCAATTTTTTTATTTTTTAAAATCTAAAAGCTAAAACTTAAAGATGACACTTTTTAAGCATTTTTAACAAAACAACAATAAGTTCAAACTCAAAGATAAGCTCTCTAAGAGCTTATTAAGCAACTGTCCTCAGAAAGTGAGGTTTTGAGCTCTTGAGAGCTTAATTTCACTTATAAGCATGCACACTACTTATTTTAAGCTCAAATGCAAAACCAAAAGCTGATCTATAAACCTTAAGATGTAAGGAAGCTAATTTTGATAAGCTACACTAACTAAAAACACTTTAAGTTATCTAAATTTATGATTAAAATCAGCAAACTCAGAATTAAACACTTAAAGCTCAAATTCAAGAAAAGCTAATAAGCAAAATAAGCCAGGACAGAAACTAAGCTTTTGGAAACTAGACAAACTACATATAAGCTCTTAATATCATGCATAAAATCTATTCCTATAAGCCAACAATCTAGTTTTAAAGGCCACTTACCATAACTACTGTTTTTGGCTTTTTGAGGATTTTGTTGAACTTTAAAAAGCAAATGTACCCTAAACAAATAAGCAAAAGAATGAGAAAACAAGTTTAAAACTAAATTAACCTATATGAAATCTAAACACCTACTAAATTTAAAAGCTAAATTCCTAAAACACTAGCTTAAATGAAAGATTAAAAAGATAGAAGTACTAACTGATGTTAGTACTGCTGATGCAATTTGACAAGAAGTAAAATACAAATGCAGGTTTCCTTAAGGAAAATCCTGCAGTACACACTCTATTTTAGTGTGTTTAAACACAAAACTCACACAAACCAAGCCTTAACAAGATTGGATCAAATTTTAACAAGCTAGAAGAAAGGTAAATTGCCCTGGTGCTGACACAAACAAAATAAACTCAAACTAACAGTAATAAGCACAAATAAGCTAGATATTAAGCAGATTAAGCAAATAGTAAACAACTAAGCAATTTTAAAGCTAGGAAATAAAGACAAGTAAAGTAAATAGGAAACTTACAAAAAACTTCAGCTTAACAGAAGCTTATGCTCTAATGAGCTTATCAACAGCTCTGGCTTATCCAAGGATAAGCCAGTAAAGTCCTTGGGATCCCTTCCATCTTTGGATCCCCTTCCAAAAGCTTATAATCCAATAGACAAGGTATTTAGCTGATTTTATTTATTTAAGTAGATATTAATGACTTGATTAAACTCAATCTCAAGCTTATAGACTTGAGAGAGCTTATAAGAGCTTATGAGTAATAGTGACTTATAAATGTAAGCTTATGAATGCAAGTAGAGACTTAGGACAAAAAAACTTAATTTCATTAATCTTAAAAGCTTTATTACACTACTGAAATGAAAATTACAATGGATTTAAGCTAAAAATTAACTAAACATTTAAGTTAAAAATACAATTTAAACTAAAAATTGAAAAGCTAAAATCTACATACGTGTGTGTGTGAGAGTGTAGGCTTTAAATAGCCTGCCAAAGAACCTTCTAGCCCCTTGAGGTCTACCCACGCTCCCATCTGCCATCCATTCTTCCAATCATTGGAGGATAATCCTGAGCCGTTGGATCATATTTGGGACACACGGATTGCCAACGTGGCAATCCGTGATGTGACCCCTGTACTTCTTTTGAGAGTAGCCCGAGTATAAAAATCTACTCCTTGTGTGTTTTCTCATGTCCAACGTGGCATTCCCCTTGTGGGATTGACCAATGAGGGTCTTTGATGACGTGATTACCCTGCGAGCGTGTTCATTATACCTTGAATTGTCCTTGTAAGCCCTTAATTGTCATTTGCCCTATGATATGACTGAATGGTAAAATGGTAGGGATGGATGAACAGTAAAACGGGTTTTCCCGCTTATTTTTTAACTGAGAGGGATAAAAAGATTTAAACTTTGGGTTTATGGCAACTTTAGTCCCTCTCTTTGTGAAGTGTAAAAGTAATACACGTCCAAGTGTATTACAACATTCAAAATTGACATCTTTGGTCCCTGGACTTTTATAAAAGGGTTATGGTTTAGGATTTTGGGCCGGGTATGGGTAATTGGGCTTGGACTTTTGGGCTTTGGATCCGGGTGTTGTTTTTGATAGGTTTAGGGCCCATTTAGACTTCAAGGACCATTTGTGTAATCTTTGAAACTTGAGGGAACTTTTAAGATTTTTGTCTTCTAGTGTTGACTTTGACTGTTTGACTTGAGCTTTTTAATTCTCGGCTTCTTTTGTGCTCTTCCATTCCTCGTGTCCGTGTTTGCCCATTTTTGATCGTTTTCATGTGATTTTTGTCTTATCCGTACCTGCATACACACAAACACAAAACAAGCATATTTTTGCCATTTTCACTGTGTTTTTGGTCATTTAGGGCTATTTTTGGTATAAATGGATATGTGTATTTCACACATATCAAAATTACCCAAACTAAACGATTGATAAACTTTTTCTTTTTTATGATTTTTCTTAATAATTAACTACCTAACTACAACTTATTCTTGTGTTGACATAATGTATTGTTTTCATTACCTTTGTGGTAACTTTTAGGATCATGGAACAAAAAGCACGATTAAGTGTCTAAAAGATAACTTCATCATTCCTGACTTTTCACTTTTCTCATACTAAGCTTAAAAATAAGATCATCGTTAAATACGAGCTAAGATGCTAAGACTACTTATAATTACAACTTGTGAATTTTTCTTCCCGACACATATCATATATTTAAGTGTGTGTGCTCAAATTAATTTAAACCATTAAATCCACATATTTAGATAGTTGAAATCCGACCAAGCTTTACACATGGGCCTTTTGGGCTAATATGTTAATCACTTAGTAAGATCACAACTCAAAGCAAACAAAAACCTCTTTAGCTAAGACATCGTTGGTTCACTTGTCCCATAAATGACTTTCTTCTCTAGCATCCCACCGTCATCGGGTAAGTGCTAAGGTTTTTGAGACCCCATCCGGAGAATAATAATCGAAACGCATGAACTTCCGATGAAAAAGCCTTGTAGACTTTTGCAAACGTTGGTTCAAAAGAATACTTTGGTTTTAGAGAATGAAATTTTTACTATTTATTTTCTAATTCGCAACATTAACATTACTATTTACATTATTAGGCTAGGAACCGGTATCACTTTTCTTTCGACGACACATCAGCCACGCCTCCGACAAGAGTCCGTGTACTTATTATGATATCGACCCTAAATATACATCCTTCACCCTTTTTTCGATGTTACATCGGGAGCGAACCGACAAATGCCCATGTACTTTATTGCGATGGAGTTTGTATATTATTATTAACACTAAGGATTTATAACTTGCATCCTTTTTATTCACCAACTACATTTTTTTTATTATTATTTACATTATTAGGCTAGGAATCGGTATCACTTTTCTTTCGACGACACATCGGCCACGCCTCCGACAAGAGCTCGTGTACTTATTATGATACCAACCCTAAATATACATCCTCCATCCTTTCTTTCGATGTCACATCGGGAGCGAACCGACAAATGCCCATGTACTTTATTGCGATGGAGTTTGTATATTAATTATTAACATTAAGGATTTATAACTTGCATCCTTTTTATTCACCAACTATATTTTTATAGATTTTTTTTAAAATTATTATTAATTCAATACATTATTATTATTTTTTTGCAAATAGAAAAATTTCGTTTTAGAAAACCAAAGTATAAACTTGAACTAAAATTCTTATTTATAAATGATGTTTACTTCATCATTGATAAAGCTTTTTCTCTGAATATGTTGATTAGACTTTTAAGAGTAAAACTCTAATTTGTAAAAATTAAAGAGAACACGTATAATTAATCATTTTAAGAACTTCGGGGAAGAAAAACCACAAGTTATTCTTATAAGCCTTTAAGTTTTACAAATAAACCTTGTTTAGCATCATAATTCGTAATCAACACTATCATCTCCTATTCTTTGCAATTTAAAATCTCTAATAAAGAAATTCGCAAATACTTAGCCTATATAAAATCCAACTCGGCATATTTAAAATCTACTTGAGATTAGCACAAGTCTTCATTTACTAATGATTTCAAGTCTAGCATGTTTAAAGTCTACATGAGACTAGCACAAACTATCATCATTAATTGTTAAGGGAGAAAGCTAGAACTCTACACGTTCGATCGGGTCAAAAATTACTTCTTATTCTCACCAACGGAAAACCTACATTCGTGTCTTAACACTTATTATTTTTTTTATTATTTATATTTTTTTTATATTTTTCCTACAAATAAGATCTTAAAAATTTAAATTTTTTGCTATTTTTGTGGGAAAACGGGTACGTGAGAACAAAACAATAAGCAGGCAACATCAAATCGATAGATTCCCTCCCCAAACTAAAACGAAACATTGTCCTCAATGTTTAAGGCCGGGTTCTACAAAAATCTAAGCCGTTTATGAATTATGCAAAGATAAACGTGAATCGATAAGATGAAAGGATATCGGATCTCCCCAAACTAATTTCAAACAAAGGATAGGAAGCTCGAGTGAAACGGGACACAACACCGAACACGAGAGGCTTCAGAAATTGTTGGGTTCATCCTGCAAAAATCACAAGTACAAACAACAAACACAAAGAACGGAAAAAGCTAGCCTCAACACATCACAACACATTATTTAGAGCAATAGAAAATGGATAAGCATGGGGTGAACTCCCACGAAGCGGCTTGTTTTTGTTCACCGAGTCGCAAGCTCGACTCGATCCCTGAATTAAAATAACCTTATGAGAGCAAATATGAAAACTTTATTGAACATGCTACACTTATGAAACCGTAACGATTCGGGTCAAAACAAATATTCTCACTCCTAAAAGGAGAAAATCAAAGGTGACTCGATTCCTGCATTCATTTGTCCTTAGGGAGAGCAACACTTAGAACAAGAAACTTCCATTGAAAATGCCACCGACTCTAGATAAAAAAATGGAAAGGTGATGATGCCGGGGTAAAAAATGGTGTCTTCACCCCCGAAGGAGAGAAATGAAGAAAGAAAGAAAATGAAGGTCAAATTTGAAACAAGGGTGGGAAGGGTGGGTAAAATATCAGCCATAAAATCATGAGGTTTAGAAACACCCTTAAACACTTTGGTTATCAAAATACCCGCTTCGGGTTCAAGACATTTCTCAACATCTGGTGGTTTCGGTGGAGGACGAGGAATTGACGGATCATCTTGATGGTCATTGTTAGGTAACTCAATATCTTCATCTTCAAAATCATCATTCTCAACTCCTGGTGGAATTAAATCATCTGGAATGAGGAAAATATCGATCTCTTCTTGAACGGGTTCACTATCCTCAACGGGGATAGGAGATACGTGAATAGACTCGATAATTGAACTTTGATTAGCATGAACATTTTCCTGTGACCGGGAGATTGAAATTTCACAAAGCAAAGTCATATGATTAAGATAATCCTCATGTTCACGAGCATTCCTCGAAGGAAGTGTAATAAGTTCACCGGCGAACTCATGGTGAAGAGGATCACTCCTTGGAGAAAAAGTAATCGAGGATTCATTTTGTTTTGGTTCATGATTGGAAATCACTTCCGGAGCGAGATTATGGGTGGTATTATCATTAAGCGGATTCTCAAGAAAAATTACGTCTCCTTCTGAATCGAAATAACCTTCCTCAAAATTAGAAGAAACTTACATGGCTAGAAAAACATCGATCTCATCAGTATCGTCTTCTGGATCAAAACATTCATCTTTATGAAGTAATACTGGTTCATCATGAACTTTGGAGTTCTCGATCTCGACTTCCTCTTTCATCTCTTCAAAAAGTAGATTCACGTTGCTATCGTTGAAAGTATCATCGAATTCGAAAAGAGGGTTTGAATAAACTGGAAAATGAGCATCTTTTTTAAGAAGAGTGAGTTCATCGGTGAACTCCTCCAGATTATCACTAGTCTTCACCGGAGAAGAACTAGGAGAAAGAGCATCGGAATGATTAGTGGTACTGCCACTAAATGGCTCATCTTTCGAAAAATCAATGACAGAAATAGCGTGAGCAAACTGCTTATTCTTGCTTTTCTCAGATTTTTCAGCATAAAAGACAAGTTCATCGCTTCCTACTCTTAATGTTAATTTTTCTTCGTATAAATCAATGAGAGCTTTTGTAGTGCGAAGGAAAGGTCTCCCTAAAATAATAGGCACTCTCGGGTCTGGTTCAAAATTAACCACGACAAAATCAGTAAGAAAAGTGAAACCATCAACTCTAACTACAACATCCTCAGCTATACCCATTAGGTGCGTAATTGAACGATTGGCAAGTTCGAGTGTCATTCGAGTAGGAGTCAAAGTTCCAAGCCCAAGTTGCTTGTAGATAGAATGAGGCAAAAGATTTATGCTAGCTCCGAAATCGGCTAAAGTACTAGTCCTATCAAGTTCTTGTAAAGCACATGGAATAAGAAATTTTCCCAGATCTTCGAGTTTCTCGGGAACTTTGTTCATGATGATAGCAGAACATTCAGCATTCACGGTTGTAATGGCGATTTCTTTAAGCTTTTCTTTGTTCCTTAGCAACGAGCTTAACCATTTGTTGAATTTTGGTATCTCGACGAGAGCATCTTTCAATCCAATCTCTAAACGGAGTTGTTTAAACATCTTCAAAAACCGGCTATGTTGAGCACCTGGTTTATCGTTCTCTCTTACTTTCATCCTCTCGGGATATGGAAGTTTAGATTGATACGACATTGGTTTTGGAGAATTAAGATCTTGAATTTCAACATTAACGGTTTTTCTTTGCTTTTTGGTTTTTGGGATTCAATGAAAATGGAATCTTCTTCTCCGGAGGTGGGACATGTGCGGTATTTTCCAAATTTGGATTTTGCACTTTTTCCGTTGACGTCTCCGGGTTTTGTTCGGGTTCTTTTGAAGGAATAGAAACAACGGGTGTAGGAACAAGAGGAGTCGAAGGTCCTTCCAAAGTTTTACCGCTCCTTGTGGTGATAGCATCAATTTGCTGACGAGGGTTAGTTACGGTTTGACTTGGAAGAGTACCCGAATTCGAAGTAGAGGCAGAATCTTTGAAATTATTACAAAAATTTGTCAACAAAATCGTAACATTAGCCATTTGATTTTGCAAATTTTAACCTTTATTTTGAATATTTTTCAATACCGCATCGTTTGCCTTGACGTAGTTTTCAAAATCCGTTTTCGAAACACCTTGAATTTGGGGCGTAGGAGACTTTGATATGGTGAACTTGGTAACCGTGTTTAATAGGTTTGGTGGTTGAAAAACTTGACCTTGATTGTTTTGATGGTTTTGATGGTTTTGATTGAAATTGCCTCACGTTTTTTGATTCGGATTGAAATTGTTTCCTGGATATCGGCTTTGGTTTCCTTGGTTGTTTTGAACATTTGGTTGATTAAAACTGGGTGGCCCTCATTTGATTTGCCTAATTAGTAAAAAAAAAAAAAAAAAGGAAATTTCTTTGAACAAAATTGCCAACGGCGGCGGTTTGTTGGAATTGATGAATGTTATCATGAAAAACGGGAAATTCATTCCTTGTTAACGGACAATTGTTGAAGTTATGATTTGAACCACATGTAACACAAACTTCCTCGACTGCTTTGACGGTAGCAGGAGTCGATTGTTTTTCACTAATCGCTTTCTCTAAACGGCTCATTCGAATATTCATTTTGTCTTCAAGTAAGGCGGCCATTTGTTGAATCTCGAAAGAATTATTAGAAGGTGAAGAAGTAGAAGAAGGAGCATTCGTAATCGCTCTTGAATCATTCGGACGACTTCTTGAATAACGCACTTTGGATTTACTTTCGATTATGGCTAAACCTTCTCGAGGCATCTTATCTAGAAAATTGCCACCCGCGGCGGAATCTAAAGCATCTTGATCATTGGTATTCAAAGAATTGTAGAACGTATCAAGTTGATGTAATTCCGAGAAACCATGAAATAACATTGACGAAGAAGTCCTTTGAAACGTTCCCATGCTTCGTTGAAAGTTTCATTCGGTTTTTGGTAGAAAGTAGTGATTTCATTTCGAAGGTAAGTTGTTTTCGAAGGTGGAAAGAATTGGTTTATGAATTTCGAGACAAGATCATCCCACGTTAGAATCGATCGAGGTGGTTCTTTATCTAGCCAAGTCCGGGCTTCACCTTCGAGAGAGAAAGGAAAAAGCAAAAGCTTAATCGACGTATTCGGAACTTCGGGATGTCTAAACGTAGAAGTGACTTTGTTGAAAAATCGAAGATGATTATGAGGGTCTTGTTTACCCGTAAATTGATTACTTTGAACAAGATTAATCAAAGTTTGTTTAAGCTCAAAATTGTTTGCATTTATCGGTGGAACAACAATTGCATCTTCGTATCCCTCGATGGGAGCTTGTAGCATTTGAGCCATGGTACGATTGTCGGCCATTGGAAACTCGGGTTCCTCAACAATAACCGGTGTTATTTGTTGTTGTCGACGATTTCGATTACGAGCTTGAGAACGAGTGCGCATGCACTAAAAATAAAAAAAAGAACTTAAAAAGAAAACAAAAATTACACTAATTATTTTTTTGGATTTTTTTTAACAATCTATTTTTAAACGGATACACGAAAGACAACTTAAACCAAATAATCGAATTACTTCACGGTAACTCTTAAAAATTGCTTCTTAAGATGAGCCGTACCTCGTAAATGACACAAATGGCAAGTTTTTAAATCTTTGATTCGATTTGGGAACTTTTCAAGTTCACCGGAACTTATTTATGATAATACCTCGATTGAGGATATTATATGTTGATGTTCTTTTACTAACTTTGTTTTTTTTTCTTTTTAAGGACAATTTTTTATATTTTTGATTTTTTTTTGATTTTTTTTAATTTATATGATAACTATACTAAAAAGAAAAGAAAAATATTTTTTTTACTTTATATATTTTTTAGTTTTTTTGGGTTTTTAATTTTTATAACAAAAATATAACTTTCGTAAACGAAAGGATCTTCAAATCAAAATCAACAAATGTAAACGAAGGAATCTTTAACACAAGTCCCTGGCAACGGCGCCAAAAATTGATTCACGTAAAATTATATATATATATATATATATATATATATAATACGTTGGAAAATCACCAATTTACCCTTGAGGACAAAGGTAAAAGGAAACTCTTCAAAATATATATAATATAGTAAAATACGTATATTAAACTGGGAAGTATGTTTTCCCGGGTCGTTTCCCTAACGGCTTGTGAAATTGAAACCACGCCTTAGTTTGGATTATGGTTTGAATGAGAGAAAAGATATTTTTTGTTATCTATAACTACCAATTAAAAACTCAATTAAAATAAGCAATTAAAAAGCAATTAATGAACTAAGATAATTAACGGGAACAAATATAATGCGACAAATAAGCAAGTAAGACGAAATTAAACCTTAAAAATGCAAACTAAATTTCTAAACCTAAAATAAGACAAAAGAAAATTTTAGGAAAAAGAAAAATATTTTTTTGATAATTTTTGAATAATTATGAATTTAAAACTATTTTAATCTAATTAAATCCTAAAAAATAGCAGATTAAGTCCTAAAAATTAAGAAAAATGATTTTTAAACTTAGAAAAGTCTAAAATAACATAAAAACTCAGAAAACTATTTTTAACTATTCTTAAAATTAAAATCCTATTTTTAAAATTAAAAATAAAAGCTCAAAAATGAAAATAAAAATCTAAAAGTGATGAAAATGATTTTAATGAATGTAAACCTAGAAATATTTATTCTAAAACTAAAAACTATTTTTTTTTTATTTTTCTGAAACTTTTTTCTATTTTTTTAGAATTTTTCGAAAATTAAATCCTAAGAAAAATGATTAAAAATAATCTACTAAATGGAAAAATGTGAAAAATTCAAGGAAAATCCTAAATGCTAACAGGGACATAAGAAAAATAAGAATTATGAAGAAGCTAAACAAATAAGCCCTAAATTAAGCCTAATAAGCTACGGCTTATTAAACCAAAAAGGAAAATAAAACAAGGTTTTCTATTAAATGGTGCAAGGTATGAGTGGATGAGCTAATGTAGCATGATGGTTAACACGTTGGGTTTGTGAGTGGGAGGTCACGGGTTCAAGGTTGTCTAACACCCGTTTTTGAATTTTTTTTTTATTTTTGAAAACCAAAAGCTAAAACTTATTAAGCACACAATTTTAAGCACTTTTAACAAGACAAGTATGAGCTGAATCTCAAAATGAAGCTCTAAAAAGCTCTAAAAGATTCTGTTTATAGAAAGTTGAGCTCTTAAAAGCTAGAATTGACTAAAAGCTTGCATACTACTCATTTTAAGATCATTTTCAAAGCTAAAAGCTAATCCTAAAAGCTTAAGATATCTATTAGCTAATTTTAATAAGTTAACCAAGCTATTTATTCAACAAAAAACACTTATAACGATATCTAATATTGATGATCAATAGTAGCAAACTCAGAGAAAAGCTCAAAAAAGTTCAAAAAACAATTAAGCTTATATGCTCATAAGCCAATGCTGTTTGAGTTAGACAACTAGACTACCTACTTATAAGCTATAATTAACAACCATTAAACTTAATCTTATAAAAACCTATATTTAAAAGTTAAGTAATAATGACTAATGATTTTTTGGCTTTTTTTTATTTTTTATGACTTTTAAAAGCAAATGTACCTAAGAATTTAAGCTAAAAATGAAAGACAAGTTTTTATCTATATTAAGCTATATGTAATCTTAAAACTTACTAAATTTTAAAGCTTAAATCCTACCCAAACTTGTTTAAAATGATGAAGAAAAAAGTCACCAGTAGTAACTGTTGTTACTACTGCTGATGCACTTGGCAAGGGTCCAAAAAAAACCTGCAGGTGCCCTAAAGGGACAATACTGCACTAGACACTCTTGATAAGTGTATTCAAACACAAAATGAACAAATTCCAAACCTATAAAGACTTGGATTAAAATCTAACAAGCTAGCTTAAAGTTAATACCTCCCTTGGTGCAGAATTAAGGTAAATACGCTTTAACTTTTAAAACTTTGAACACTAACTTATGAAAACAGCTTACCTACTCTTTTTAAATGAAAATCAATTTGACTCCAGCAAAATGCACAACTCAGTTTGACTATTAGAGGTCACACTTTGTTATTCCAAACACACTTGAAGCTCCTAGACAGGATGTCAATTAATTGAGAATTAACATCTAGCTGGGGGGGGGGGGGAAAACAAAAACTATTGGTAACAGATATCAAAAGAGCTTTTTACAGTCTTCATAAACATAATTCTACAAACTTATCAAGCTAAATCAAAAATCAAAAGCTATGTAATTTTTTTTTTGGTTTTTTTAGATTTTAAGACTAGTTATAAAGTTATACATATGATCTAATCTAAAATTAACTAAAATTCAGATGATTAATAAGCCACTAAAAGATTATGATAAGCTCTGTTAAGCACTAGTTAAGCACACAAACAAAAACTTTCTTTAAGCAAATAAGCTATTATTTAAGCTAGAATTTTAAAGACAAAGAAACTAAATGAAGACTTACAGGAACCTTAGTAGAACAAAGGTTAAATAAGCTCAAATGAGCATCCTTACAAAGCTCTGCTTTTCGAGATAAGCCAAGTTACAGTCCTGAGAGGCTTATCCCTTGCTTAGCTTCAGTCCATAAGCTACAAATCCAATTAGCAAAGGTATAATGTTTTAATGATTATAGTGTTTAAGTATGATCAGTCTTATTTAACTCAATCTCAAGCTTGTAGACTTGAGAGGGCTATAATGAGCTTATTACTAGCTTTTGACATAGTAACTTGATATTTGAAATGATAAAAGCTTATAGTGAAAAACAGTTTAAGAGTTCTAAAAAAGATCTTATTAATTACTAAAAATAATTACAATGCTTCAAAAGAGAGATTACATTAAACTTAACAATTATACTACTAAAAGCTGAAAATACATTTTTAACTAAAAAAAATTAAAATCTAGTCTCCCCTTCTTTGTGTGTGAGAGTGTGAGCTATTTATAGCAGCCAAGGAAGTTTCTAGGAGCCTGAGTTAGTTAGACGCTCCTGCTAATCTCATTCGTACATTCCTCTAATCATTTGAGAAGCAATATTGGCCATTGGATCACTTTGATAATCACACAGATTGCCAGCGTGGCAATCCGTTGTGAGATACCTTGTGCTTTCATTATGAGTGAATCCAGTGTAAAACCCATCAATTTTGTGCTTTCTTCATTTGCCACCGTGTCATTCCTTGTTGGGATTAGCCAATAGGGTGCGTTTGATTACGTTTTAACCTGCCAAGGTGTACTTGAGTACTTGAATTACCTTTTTTAACCCTCAATTTAGCTTTGCTATTTATTTTAATCTGTGGGTAAATCGGAGGAGACGATGAACAGTGCCAACGATTTTTCCTGCTTGTTTTTAACTGAGATGGTAAAAAGGGGTAAGTTTAGGCTAATGGCAAATTGAGTCCTTCTCTTTGCGAAGTGTAAATGTAATACACATCCAAGTGTATAACAACTTTCAAACTTGGCATCTTCGGTCCCTGGACTTAGATAAAAGAGTTATGG
Organism: Tanacetum coccineum; assembly: GCA_026074375.1. Lineage (NCBI taxonomy): Eukaryota > Viridiplantae > Streptophyta > Magnoliopsida > Asterales > Asteraceae > Tanacetum > Tanacetum coccineum. Next base: position 627 of record BQNB010171115.1, on the reverse strand, counting down.
GCTTAGGTTCTTGGGCTTTGGTTTTGGATCCGGGTATGGTTTTGATAGGATTTGGCCCATTAAGCTTAGGGATCATTTGTGTAACTTTGGAAACTTAAGGGACTAGATTTGTAACTTTGGATTTTTGTCCTTTTGTGGTTTGACTGAGTTGACTAAGAGTTGACTTTTCTGACTTTGGCTTTCGGTTCTTGCACACTCTTCCGTTCTTGTATCTGTGTTTGCCCGTTTTTTACGGTTTTCTTATGATTTTTGTCTTATCCGTACCTGCACATACAAAACACAAAAACAAGCATATCTTTGCCATTTTTAGTATGTTTTTGGTCTTTTAGGGTCATTTTTGGTGTTAAGGGATATGTGTATTTTACAGCTATCAAGATTCCCCAAACTAAACGATTGCGTGTCCTCACGCAATATTACATGCCTTATAACCAAATACCTCGAAACCTCCCTAAACTAATCCTTTAAGAAGTAGTAAAGTCTTTGCGGGGAAAGTTTCTAAGTCACAAGTTATAAAACACCCATTTTCCTATTTTTAAAACTTTTTCTCTTTTTTTTTATATAGTTGAGATAATTTTGACTTTCGTTATTTTCATAACTGTTAGGGATCATAGAACAAGATGCATTTCG
>BQNB010171114.1:3073-13603 GCA_026074375.1 Tanacetum coccineum | reverse complement strand
TAGGTTTAACAAGTAATTAGAATTAACTTAATTAGAGTAATTAAAATACTAATAGAATATAAGGTTAACGACCTCGCTCTTTGTGTTCGACACCCTACTTACCACGAAACTCTACCCGATCGGGTACATTGCCTGTTAAAGTGTTGTTTTAGGATAAGTCGGCTAAATATAAATTTAAAACTAGGTAATCAATAAATTGACCCTACACGACAACACATCAGGTTACCAAACCATTTTTAACTTTTTCTTAAAATAAAAAGTTCAAAATATTAAAACCTTTTCACATCCACCTATAAATACCCCTACCAAAAAAGTAACACACAAAAAATTTCAAAAACAATTAAACTCTGCAAAAATTTACTCTCAAAGCATAAAGTTTGTGTTCTTCAAGATTTTTTAGGTAAAAAATATTTTCATCAAACCATTTTCTTTGTCAAAGTTGTTCATTTAAGATATCCATCTTAGTATCACTACAACCTTGATAACATACCAAGCATTTCACGACAGCGATCAAAGTTGGATTCAACTTGTGACCATATGGTGTTTGATATATTGCCATTGTCCTTCTCTCAAAACTATCAAAATGGGCAGCAAACCAAGCAATTAAGTATGCCCCTCAATGTGGTGACTTGACTGTGGAATCCCTAACTTTTCACAATAATGTTGTGGGTATTTTCAGTTATCCACAAATCGCCCCAGCCTACAAAGATATTTGTAAATTTCTGGTGCACTGCTATTGCTTATGACCCAAACCCACCTATCAATGACTTTGAGGCTCGCCCTCTTAAGGAGTATTTAATCAAGTTCTCAGTGATAAATGGAAAAAAGCCATTAATCCTTGACTATAAGACCTTTGTTAAATCTACTAGACTTGATTATGCTAAAGGCACCTATGTGTCTCATCCCTCCCCTGAGGCTGTGAAGGCTGAATTGGCCAAAATTGTTGAAAATCTAATTCTATTGGATAGGACTCCTGTCCTAAAAAATTCCTTTCCTATGGCTTAGAGAATTCTGTTCACATTTGTGATTCAATTTCTCAGCGGGAACTCATCCACTAAATAGATCAATTCTATTCAGCAGATGATATCCTATTGTCTCATAACTCGGATAAAGGTTGACATTGAGGAGATCATTTACAGTGATCTTGTAACCAAGCTCACAAGTAAGTCTAGGCAGAAATATGTTTCTTACCCTAGATTTATTTCATGTGCTTTAGAAGTGTTACTAGGTTCTGACTACACTCAGGATGAAACTTTTGCGAGTTCTCCTACCATCTCGAGTAACTTAAATTTTTCAAAGGACTCATCCAAAGTCACTGAAATTGAATTGGCGTCCCCTATGATTGATGTGAACAATCAGAAGGACTCAATGTCTCCACTTCCTTTCTCTGGAAAGAAAAAGAAAGTAAAGTCTTAAACTGTGACTCCTACCTTACCCAAGTCACATGGCCATGAGGCTTTAGGAGCACTCTCTAAGAAGAGACAAAAGCCTAAGTCCAAAAAGACACCCATTGAGACCCAAGTGACACCACCCACTAGGCCAACGAAGGGTTCTGAGCAATCCTACTCAGTCTCCTCGGGGAAAGTACCTGATCCCCAAGACCAGAGAGAAACATACAACTCGCTGGTACGGGATTTCCTTCCACTCAACTCGATGAGGGCACTCGTAAATCACAACCTTTGCCTGAGAGTACAACTATTGATCCCAAAGACTCAGGAGGAAACGTTCAACCCGCTGATAAGGGATTGCCTTCCATGGCTTATAATGAAGGTATGGTTAAAACTAAGCCATTACATGAAGGGACACTTAGGGACAAAGACTCAGAGGGATTAAAACCACCCGCTGATATGGAACTACTAACCAATCCTATTGTTGATCCCTCAGGGACTGGTGCTAAGTACCAGGTGGATGAAACCCAGTCCACTAGATTAAGATACTGGTCCCTGACCAAAAACGAAGATAAGACTTTATCTGAAGTAGAGCCAGATTCTGAAACCTTGCAACTCTAAACTTTTGCTGATATCCAAGCCTTGCTACTATCTGATGATAAAATGGTTCAGGAAAAGTGATAATGAAGAAGTGTTTGCAGCCAGAGAGGAGATGGATGAATACATTCCACCCACTGATAAAGAAGTTCAGTCTCCACCACCAAACAAAGAACAGCCTGAACCATCTCATACTTAAGAATCAGACTCTGACTCCTCTAGTCCTGAACTCAATAAATATGACAACATTCTCCTACTCACTGAAAGACAACTGGTGAAGTATCTTAGAAAAGTTTCTATAGTGTTGTATAACAGGATAACTGAAGATCAGTGGGAAAAGCCTAAAGAAGCTGCAGTTTCTTATGCTGGCCTTAGGGCATCCATAGAAGGGTATTATGAGAGAATGTTGATCACAGGGATCAAACTGACAAGCTTGTTCAGGAAACCATGAACTCTCTTGACAAAAATAGCACAGAAAGGGCTGATCTTCTCAAAGCATTAAATGAGGTCACTGAGATACTTAAAGCTGTTTAGGAAACTATTAAAGAAGATCCTGCACTTAACAAGAAAGTGCATGAAGCCACTAAAGCCTACATAGTAATTTCTCACAACATCACTGAACTTCTATCCCTGGCCAAGACTTTTGATTTCTATGGACTTAAGTCCTTGGTTGAAAATGTGAAAGCTGCTCTTGATGCTCACAATGATCACTTGGGAATCTGGGCTAAGTCTTCTACATCTATGGCCTAGAATGTTGGCCCCAGACTTACAAAATCAAATCAAATATGACAGAGATTTTTAAGTCATTCAAAGGTCAGTCTTCAACCCCTTCCAGCAGTGTGCCATAAACAACTCTTGCTATCACTGAAGGGCCAGCAAATGTTGGGGGAGGGAGAATGTCACACAGGGTGTCACTAAAGAACCTCCTTCTCAAACTAAGGGGAGACTGATGACATAGAAACCAATAAAACTGAAGACAAAGTTGAAAAGGAGCAAGAGGCTGAGAGACCAACAAAAGCAACTCCAATCTTAATAGTCAAACCCCTGATTGTTGGTTTGTGCTCATGTCATACGGATATTTATACAGTTGGAAATACGTGAGTGTACGGGGTCACACACGTTTACACTTAGATATCATTCTATTAATGTTTATAATAATATATTTGTATATTTATTATTTATATTAATATATGAATCAACGATGGAACACTAACGGTCGCTAATTAGTTCGTTAGGAATAATTAACAAATAAGGCTTTTTAATTAATGAGTAATTAAATGCAATTATCCATAAATATTAGAAAAGTCAAAAAGTCAACACCAAGGGGTGTTGTGTGGGAGTTCGACTGGCCCCAAGCTCAAAGGGGGTTGGATTGGGTTTTGAGCTATCTTTTCCTCCAAGTTATGTATTTTAGGTAAACCTTAAATTCACATAGTATATAAGGAGGACCCTAGAGCTCATAATCTTTATCCCTTTCTTCTCCTCTCTCTTTGGTCGACATAAATAAACACCCATCTAAAGAGGATTTTTGTGTTTTACTACTTTTAGTGTTCACTTGTTCGTTGTTTGAGAACTAGCATTCGGGTGGTATTGTTCGACGTGTAGTGTGGATACACGTAGAGGTTACTTATCTTAGTAACTAGTAGCGGTGTTTGGTTCGCACGTTGTCACACACGTGCGTGTACTCGAAGTGTCTTCGATTCGGCCCTAGATTGGTTGTTAGAGGTATGATTTCTTGTTTAGGTTTTTTTGTGTTAATTATACATGTTATATGTGACCTATATCCGTTGTGTAGCTCGTTTAATATAAATGTAATATTAGGTTATTTAGATAACGATTTCCAACAGTGGCATCACGAGCCATCTCATATAGCGTTGTAATTACATAAAACGTAAAAATATGTAAAAATGTCGCATAATGTATTATTTTCTTGCCTTTTATGTGAAAATATTTTAGGAAATTATTTAAAGAAATAATGCTTGCCCTAATTTGTCACATAAATATGGAAATAAAAATATGGACATATTTTTACAAGATATCTAATTCGCTTATTATATTGTTATTTGCGTTTTAGATTTAATATATATTGTTGCTTGTTTATGTAGTAATAAATTGTCAACCATGGCTTACGTGCATGTAAACCATGGTTATGAAGCTTAATATATGTTACATGCATGCGTATTCTATATGGTGTGCATAAGATCATTACGTGAATTAATTGACTAATTGCTAAAGTAGGGAAGACCTTAGTTGAATTAATGTTTTAATGGCGTAAATGATTCTTGTTTAGTATGATTCAATTTGATAAATATGTTTTGCATGTTTATATTGTGGCATCTTATCTTTATAAAATGCAAAAATGATTTTCAAAATTAATATGGACTAAAAGCACATTATTAAAATGCTTATTGTATGTATATTGATATGTACACTTTGCTAAATCATGGCTATATACGTAAATTTGTAATTTCTTGCAACGTTCTATAATGCAGGGGTTTAGTGGTTTTCGAAAGGGAACTCGCGACGGAACAACGCAAGAATAAACAATTTTACATAAATGGTTTTAACAATATTTTAAGTAAATCGTTACTAGGGTTTGTTTATTTCCCGAGAGGAATTAACCTTATCCGTAGTAAGATCACTTATACTTGGAAATATTGTAAACAAGCCAACTTTAATTTTATAAATGGCATGTGATTTATAAAATGTAGGGATTTCTATTTATAGAAAGTTTTTAAAATGAATATGAAAATGTTTTAAAAATAACTAGTGTTATAAGGTTGTATGCGTGCTTTCTTATATAAAATTTTTGGTAACATCATTTTTATCAATTTATACCCTTAAAATTAAGTCATTTGCCATCCAAGTATGAAATCACTTGAGTTGTATTTTTACTCTAAAACAGTTTTAGGTAAATTTGCAAAACAAGATAATATAACAATCGTATGGTCAGACCCGAGACTGTAAAATTACTAATTTTGTATTAGACGGCTTATATCGAGTATGGTTGTTCAGAACTTCGACCCGAGGCATAAGATGGGGTTAAACATGCAACATGATATTGTAATTATGGATTATGATGCCTTGTGCCCCATACAAACTAAGAGTTGCACATGTTGGCAATTATCATAAGTTGATTACCTTTTGAGTTTACCATTTCTAGTAGATCAACTGCATTAATGATAGAACGTCAAGTTGGATCTTACACTCTTGATAAAATTGATTGTTTATTTTTTTTATAAACATGGGTAGTTAATTTTACAAGAGATTATTATCGAAAACACTAATATTTTCTGAAATTTTAATTGTTTTGTAGATGACTGCTGCTGCCCAAAACACATATAATACGTCTATCAGGTCGATTCTTCTGGCGGAGAAACTTACTGGTTCGAATTTCACAAACTGGTATCAAAATCTAAGGATTGTTCTCAGGTATGAGAAAAAGATAAAGTTTGTGGAACAGCATGCTGGACCCCCTAATCGTGAAACTGCTGACCCTGACACTATTGACAAGTACTATGAGACTATCTATCTTGAGTAAGAGGTTTCATGTCTTATGCTATCGAGTATGTCTCCTGAACTTCATAGGACTTTGGAGAAATACAATGCATATGACATGCTAAAAGAACTGAAAACTATGTTTGAAGAGCATGCTAAAAAGGAATTGTTTGAAACAGTCAAAGCATTCCACGCTTGTGAACAAGAGGAAGGCCGGTCAGTAAGCTCCTATCTCTTGTAGATGAAGAGCTACTTGGACACACTGGAACGCCTAGGCTATGCTATGCCAAATGAACTTGGTGTGAATCTTATTTTGAATTCTCTCAACAAGAACTATGATCAGTTCGTTCAGAACTATAACATGCATAGCATGGGGAAGACGATAGTTGAATTGCATGTTATGCTAAAACTCCATAAGAAAGGTATTCCAAAAAAGGCTGAAACTCCCGCTGTGTTAGCAATACGGGAGGGTAAGTTCAAGAAGGACAAGAAGAAACCGCAAGAGGCAAAGGGTAAGGACAAGGGAAAGAATAAGCTTGCTTATGCTCCCAAGCCCAAGATCCCACCGCCGCCTAAGAGAGATAATCCAGCAAAGGATTCTGTCTGCCACCACTACAAGGAGGTGGGTCACTGGAAAAGGAATTGTCCGTCTTACCAAGCTGAGTTGAAGAAGAGAAAGAATGATAACATTGCTAATACTTCAAATATCTTCACTATAGAACCCTATGTTTTTCCTAATAAGACTTGGGTATATGATACGGTTTGTGGTACTCATATTTGTAATACTTCACAGGGTCTTAGAGGAAGCAGAAAACTGAAACATGGAGCTTTAAGTCTGGGCAATGGAATGCGTGCAGTCGTTGAAGCTATTGGAAGTTTTGATTTAGTTCTTTCGAGTGGTTTAATAATTGTATTAGATAACTGTCATTTTGCACCTACTATTACTAGGGGTGTCATTTTAATTTGGATAAAGATTATGCATATGAAATATATATGCATAATATTTATCCAAATGTTAGTTCTATGTTTAATGTTAGCAACAAAAGAGCCAAACATGCGTTGGACTCTTCTTATCTATGGCATTGTCGTCTTGGTCGCATGGACAAGCTTCAGCCTGATAGGATCTTACAACTCACTCATGATGAATCACTTGAGAAGTGCAAGTCTTGTATATTTAGAAAGATGGTGCGCAAGCCTTTTCCACATCAAATGGAAAAAGCTAAGGACCTATTAGGACTTATACACACTGATGTATGTGGCCCTTTTAGAATTATGTCAAGAGAGGGTGCTAGATACTTCATCACCTTTACGAATAATTTCAGCCATTATGGTTATGTTTACTTGATGAAACATAAACATGAGGTATTTGAAACATTTAAGGTCTTTCAATATGAAGTTGAAAATTAACTCGATAAAAAGATAAAGGCTATTCAATCTGATTGAGGAGGCGAATACCTGAGTCATAAGTTTGTTAATTACATAAAAAGTTATGGTATTTTATCCCAACTTACTCCACCTTATACACCACAACATAACGGGGTGTTTGAGAGGAGGAATCAAACTTTACTTGATATGGTCCGATCCATGATGAATCTAATAACTCTGCCAAAATCCTTTTGGGGATATGCTCTCGAGTTTGTTGTTCGCATTCTCAATATGGTTTCAACCAAGAAGGTTGAAAGGACGCCTTATGAAATATGGCACGGGAAAGCTTATGCAGGCAGATCTCTCGTCAGGCCCATTCAATGCCTAATTAGCTTTCACTTAGATTTTAATATAAAATATCCTAAGTGTTAGATAACCTTTGACAATTCAAGGTCACTGAGTGAGCGGTCACTCAGTGAGTTACCTTCAAGATGCTCAGCCTAAGTCTACAAGAAAGACTCTAGCATTTAGTAAGGCGGTTCTCAGTGAATGAAGCCTGAGCCAAAGAAGAAGGTGACGGGTTCAGTGAGTTATGGCAATAGACTCACTGAACTCCATATGATCTCCAACAACTAGAAGACCCTAAAGACGAAAGACTAAAAAATAGACGGGACAATTTGAAACATATAAGTCCAAGCTCTTATCTGCCTGAAGTTAAACCATTCTGAATAGGGTATGAAGACAAGGTCAGTGTCAGCGCTGACCTTAGAAAGTGTGTTTGTCCCATACTTAAAATATAAATGTAATAGAGACAAAGGTGTATAATATGTACTAGCCTATCAGCATTGAGACACGCGCTTATTACCCATGTGGGTATGACCCTACCTAAGTAGTATAAATAGAAAACATCTTGTAAAGGAGTATGTCAAGTTTGTACATTTAAATTTGTATCTTTCACAAATACCTACTCCTCCAAATCTAATAAGTCACTGAGTGAGCTAAGTTGGTTAGCATAGTAGTCAGCTTTACATAACACTTTAGGTTTAGGCAAAGTTGTTAGTGAGGAGATTACACACACACACATTATCATTTAATCCCCATTGTAGTTCCGCATACAATGGGGTATGATTCTTAATAAAAAGAGTTAAATGTTGAAAAGTTATTTTTGTGTCCTTTACTTATTGTTTATCTTTACTTACACAAAACCTTTTCAAAGAACTTAATATGTTACTTTACTTTCATGCCATGGGTTAGTGAAGCTTAACTTTGTAGTTAATATTCACCAACTAAGAGGGAACAACAGAAACAACCAAAATACAATTCCTCCTACCCAAAACCTAATCAGCATCATGTTGTGAATGTACGTACTTGGGGTGTTTGGTAATAAGGATTTTTGGAGATTGGATTGTTTATTGATTGTGGCTTCCTTCTCTAACTCGTTCAAGGTTTATGGGCTATATGTGGTGACGAAACCAACCCTCCCCCCCCCCAATACCATTGGAAATGAGTGGGAGTGATAAGAGAGAGTGGTGTGTGTTATGATAAAGGTTGGTTAAGAGAGATAGATGATAGATGCATATATGATGGCCAAAGGGAATTATATATGCTTGGAACACTCCTTGGCCTTCAAGGTTTATCAAAGTGCCAGATATGAGTAATGAGGAGCAAATGATCAGACATGGGGCTTAATGGTACTCAATAGTACATTAAATTTTTCTTGGGGAGGTCAGAAGCATCCAGTCGGGCGGCCAGATGGTTAGGCCGTGTTGGTTGTCTTTATACAACGTTGTCCGTTTTACTCTAAGCCTTAGAATTTGATGTTATGTGCATTTTACTTGGATCTTACAAGTGGATTCCACATAAGTATACATGCTCATAACCCGAAGCAAATTTTTTTGTTCAGGTTTGCAAGCACATTCCTTTCCCTCTGTTTGTTGTTTTCAATATTGCCGGAACCAATGATGATATGCTAAAATTGATACTTTTCTTTCTCTCATATTATTGGGCTATACGATCACGTTGTCTTTTGTACCCGACAGATGTAGGATCAGTTGTTCCTATCAACTAAGACCATTAAACAAAAAAGCGTTTAATGCTTTTAGTTGATTGCAACAGATAATCCTACAAAATCTTCTTACAAGAATTTAGCATATCCGTGTGCGTGCCCTTTTACAAGTTGGTACAACCCAAATCGTTGCTATTTGCAACTTTTTCTTTTAGATGATTAACTAGCAAGTCACGTGGAGTTGTCATTTTAAGTAAACTACATCGATTTGGTTATTACCCTTGATAGTGGTATTGATGCATATTACATGGGCCAATCGTATCCAAAATTGGTCATTGCGATAGGGATTTTGTTACAATTACACGTTCCCGGTTAAAAGAAACACCGACTTATAACTGTGCGTGTGTGATAGTGATAAAACCCTTATCGAACCTCTGCCGTCTAGGATTACGATTCACAAACAAAAATATCATACACGGGCTCTTTTGAATCTTCATCAAGTACGTTGTTTACTTTTTTTTGTTTTTTGGCATTTCAAAGAATGCGTTATTCTGTTTGTATTGTAGAATTACTGATGTGGCTAATGCTCTTGAATGTGGTATTTATGCACATTACATGGTGACGCGCATGTGACAGTGGCAAAACCCTTATGGCACCTGCATTGTCTCGGAACATGCCTTTAGACACAAACATTTGGTCAGCAGTTTCTTTTGAATGTTCATCAGGCGCGTATGTGTATTTTAATTTTGATTTAGAGTTTCGCAAATCGCTAATGACTTACAATTGTTGACAGTCATAAAATATCACTCACTACGTTAAGTTGGCTAACCACATAATTAGTCGTCTTATATCCTTCAATAGAAAGACTAATAGCAAAAATATGTAATGTCGTGATACAACTATACGTGCAAAAGATTACATGTTCGTACTCTACATATTTTGGTTATTAGTTCTTCGATTAAGTGGTATAAAGTGCATGCTTTTACTACTAAACAAACCAAGGATATATTTTGTAATGTACCATACTCAGATCGACAAAAAACCTAGATTGTTGATGCGATGGCTTGCACCAAAGGATGGTACAAATTCCCAAAAATCGTCACGAAGAATAATTTGGTGCAGATTGCTTTTCGTCACGTTCTCTTGCATTTTCAATTGCCCTTTGTACACAGCTATGCATCACTAATAACGACATTTTTTCGGTCTGAGAATGGAACACTACAACATCTACTTATCATGAAGGAATTGCATGGCTTTAAATTTTTGTAATGTCCATTTCTTACCTCAACATTTATATTTTTGCAAGTTTATGAGGCTCTTCACTAAAAACTGATGTGTAGGATCGTTTAATTCATAACACGGTGATGATTCTTGTGATTGGGCTAGTTCCTAGAGAGAGAAACACATAGAGAGATTTTCTAGAGAGAGAAAGTGTATGTGTTAAAGTGGAAATGATTATTGACTAGCTTGCCTCTTCTAAAGTTGGAAGAGGCTTATATAATTTTTACAAAATACCGGGAATTAGTACCCGGCTTAAAACCGAAAGACATACGATTAACTATTAAACTATGAACTATTATAAACAATAAATATATGGGGTGACCGAGTCTTTTACTCATATCTAACAATCTCCCCCTAAGGGAGGTCACCCTTGAAAACACTAGACTTAAGCTCTTA
>BQNB010171112.1:0-13604 GCA_026074375.1 Tanacetum coccineum | reverse complement strand
CGTTAGAGTTTTCTGTTCCTTTTCGTTCTTTGTTTGTTGGATCATTTTTGCGTGTATATCGTCTGCTAGTTTCTTTCTAGCCTTTTTTTTTATAAAATTCCATTTGCCGTTAAAAAAAAAAAAAAAAGCTTTAACTAATGATTCAAGTTTGTCGAAACTACACTTTCGTAGTATGAGAGTACCTACAACTTGAAAAAATCAAACAAAAGTCCTATTTTAGAATTTTTCATGTTAAAAGGGCCTTGTCATAACCATTCAAGGGTGGCCTAGTGAAAAAAGGGCTTGTGGCTATCACTCCAAAGTGTGTGAGGTCTCAAGTTCGATTCCTGCTAGATTGGCAACAATGGTTACGTGACTCTTTAAAAATACTAGCATTCATTAAAGGTTTTAGTCATCATAATGTTGGTGTTTCAGGAACCTGTCGCAAGTGATCAGTTTTTTCAGTAGAGTCTGTAGTAAAGTTCTGCAAATGATAAGATTCAGTTTTTTCATTTCTGTTATGCTGCAAGAGTTTCAATGGCTAAAAACATTTTTAGTGTTCCAGTTGAATTTGTTTGTCAGTTAGAAGTTAGTTCAAGTGTTTTTTGCCTAGGTACATGAAGACAAGGTTCTCTTGTGGGCCTGTAGTAAAGTTCTGCAAATTATAAGTTCCATATGGGATGTAAGGAGTTAAAATTGACTTAATTATAGGGTTCTATTAAGCGTCATGGTCCTTTATCCCAAGTTTGTTGTTCAAGTGTTGCAGAGTTTGGTTGGCTTTTGCTGTTGTATATTTTTGTTTCATGGGTCACTGCCACAATAAATAAGAAATATGAACGTCTTACATGAAACAAGTTTAACTGAAAAATCGAACCGAAACCGACGAAAAACAGAATAAAATTTAACTGACAAAAACCATTATTGATTCAAAAGCCATTATTGCTTTATTTCATATCACGCATGCATGCTCTATCTATATTCTCTACCGATCATCTCCTATGGTAATATGTAATATGTGTCTACTTCATTGTATAATGAAAAGCTTTAACTAATGATTCAAATCTGTCGAAACTACACTTTCATAGTATGGGAGTAACTGCAACTTGAAAGAATCAAACAAAAGTAGTATTTTGGATTTTTCATGTTAAAGGTGCCCTGTCAAACAAGTCATGCCCCTATTTTCCAATTTTTCATAATGTAAAGGTAGGAGCCTTTTTATGTTCATATTATTGAGTCTTATACTCAAATGTACACGGTATAATCCAACTTCAAATGTGTACCTAATGGGTTTCAACACTTAACTTTTTGTGTGAAGATTAAGCGTCTTACCACTAGACCATTTATATAAAACTATATATACAGATTTAGTTGTTATCTAATGCAACTAGTAAATAACACTAATAGTCAGTGTCAAGTGGCAACGACCGTGTATTTAGGGTTAAAGCCTACGATTTCGACCAATACGAAAAATTCCACACGTCAATTAAGTTATAGTCAATGTCAAGTGACAACGACCGTGTCAAATGCATGTTTCATAACTTGTGCAAAAATGAAATTCAGTGTAGACCTATTGAAAAGGATGTAGCACAGTTGGTGGCACCTTTGTTTTGGGTCAAAAAAATGAAAGAAAAATGTATGACAATAATACGAGATAACTAATTTTTGTAGCAATAAGAAGCAAAAATAAAATATATGTGATAGATAAAATATGAAGAAATAACATGTATGTATTAATTTCCATCAATTATTGCTACTTGATTTTTTCAAATCTTCTTACTCACGTATATCCTTTTTCAATGTATATTGTTTAGTTTGATTTTATATTCTTAACAGTGTCACTGTAATAGTGTATTCTCCATATATAGAAAAAATGTTGAGCTTCGGAGGCTGATGTGTTAGAGTTGGAAAGATTACTATAGTGGTGGTATGATAATCAGATTCCGCCCTCGCCCCGCCGCCCCGCGCTCCCGCCTCCGCCCCCGACGCCTCCCCACTCTCTAACGTGTATTATAGATATTTTGTTGTGTTAAGGTATGAGTGAGATGTCTCTTAGGTGTGCGTGTTGTAAGGGTTTTAGTCATGTTCAAGATAAGTTGTCCCATGAACTCGCATAGTAGGGCTTGCGAATGTGATCAAAGAACCTGAAGAAGCCTAGCCATGCTCTCAAAGGTGTTCCGGTTGGTCATAAGGTGGGATTTAAACCTAGGCAACAATGTACTGGGACAGACACGTTTCTTTAAAAGAACAATGTCAACACTCAGTGGAATAAGATGAAAGATGTGGATCTACGAATGAGATACGTTAGTAATTCAAATCCAATTGATATGCTTAATTCGGTTGAAAATGATGTTGATTTGGGTACAAATGACGGGACTTTAAATCGGGCTTGTAAAATAGGCAATTCAAGAGGATCCTCGTTATGGAATGTGGAATCTAGTAGTACTAGTACAACACTATTGTTGAATAAAACTTGATCATATTGAAAGATATTATTGATGGGAAGAATACACTTGTGAATACTAAGGGTGAAAACTTTGAAAAAGCTAATTCTTCGGGTGATGTGCTCTTCCGTGACGATGACTCGGCCGTCTTCCCTCTCCAGTTGGGCATCCTCGCTCCATGCACATTCCGTTCCCTTACTAGCACTTCCAAAGCCAAGAGTTCACGCTATGGTGCTACCATAACTCTACCGGACAATGGAATGAACACCTATGGTGAAACATGCTAGGACTCATGACCTACGACAATACGATGATGATATTGATGTAGTTTAGGATACTATTCCCACTGACAAGATCCAACTCCCCCCCCACCTCTACCGCGCTGCTAATTAATTCGCGGCTCGTCGCTCTCACGTTAGAGGTTCGTAAAAAGAAATAGTAATTATTGTTTTTTTGTAGTCTAGTGCTTTTGTGTACCTTCCTTTAAGTATGTAGTTTGCCTATGTAACGGGCGGAGATGTGATACTCTCTCTCATCATTTGTATTTATTTGTTTTGGCGTAATAAAATTTACTGAGAAAACCTTTACCCAAAAACAAATGCTGGATTACTTTGTTTCCTACAAATATATAAACAATGAAGCATAACTAGACAAGTCAAACTCCCTTAAGCTAGTTTCAACGAGTACTTCAAAATAATCCCTCTGTCTTTAAATAAGTGTCACTGTTGACTTTTGAAGTCATTCTTTTATAACTTTGACCTTAAATTATTTTATTTGTGTTATACAATAATTGATGAAAATTTTACCAATGAAAATACATTTAAAACACAATCCATTTATATATTTTGTATCAAGTATTATATAACACAAAAATAATATAATTAAGGTCAAAGTTGAAAATGAATGATTTCGAAAGTCAATAGTGGACACTTATTTAGGGACGGAGGGAGTAGTACTTATGATTTTTAAACTGACAAGTTTGACTTATTGTTTCACTAAGGTGTTTAAATTAGCATAGTTCAAACTACTTATGATTTTAACTTAATTGCTTAATAAGTACTTTGAAAAAAAAACACCTCTGTTTTTGCTTCTGTAAATGAGCTTATTTATCTACATAAGCTACTAACGTAAAATGTGTATAAGAAAATCGTTGAAAATAGCAAGATACAAATATATGTTTCATTGATTACTAGGCAAGTACTAATTCATAGCAACGAAAAAATACAAAGAAAGAAAAGTAATGATAATACACTTATTGTCCCATAAACTATATTAGATAACTTTTTCTTTTTATATATTTTTCTAGAATTTATAGTTTTTTTAATATGAAGACTCTTTTCTCAAGGTAGTGCATTGAGTTATAAACCCCAAGACCAGGACGTACGACATGGAAAGCATCAGGCAGTGACGTCCCGAGAGCATTACCCCGGCAGATTGGGATGCCCAGCTTGCCTTTTGGAATGATCCTAGGAACCAAGCCAGAGCCGCTCAAAATCGCCAAAACCGGGCAAAGAGCACGGTCGTATGCCGGCAGGGATCCCGGTCACTTGCTCGCCTTCGAGATCAGATGGTAATAAACATTATAATTATTTTACATACATATATACATATATATCTGATTATACGCTTTGGTGTGTTGTGATTTGTCGTTTTTAATTTGTTTCATCTTATATACGTGTGTATGTACAGATGGAGAGCTCATCCACTCGAGAGTACCTGTCGCTGATCCACACCTTCTTCGTGACACACACTATTGGCGGGGTATTCATGCGGGATGAGGACTGAGCTCTATACGTAAGTTTTGTTTCAAAACACGCACTTTATTGATATGTCGAGAAAAGATAATTGTAGCAACACAATAATTATTTTAATTTAATGCTTGTGTTTTGTTACTACATAGGATGAGATGTTGAGGCTGCAACGTCTAGGCTCCAACACCGAGACGGGTGTACCCTACACCAAAGAAGAGATCATGGCCATCGTTCGAAAGGGCAAGCAGCGGGGGCACCATCCCCGTGTTGGTAGGATATTGTCTGGACGCGCCACGGGTGGATGTCCGCCCCCGCCTCAATCCACTATCGACCCCGCCGATGTCGAAAAGCTCAAAAAGAGTAACAAAAGCCTAACCAAACAGGTGAAGATGATGATGAGGCTTTTTAGGAGTGACGACAAGTTTTCACAGATGCTTGACCAGTTTGAATCATCACCAGAGTTTAGGGGTGCCAGCGGGTAGTGGGGTCTGGCTGTCAGTCGTCCGTGCTGGGGGATGATGAGCCGGGCGACGATAAAAGACTGGCGACGGAGGCATGAGGAAGATGAGGAGAATGGCAGATAGTTAGAGATGCGTATATATATAATATACGTATATATATCATCTATATAATATATATATTTTTAATATATATGTATTATATATAATATTTATATATATATATATGGGTTGGTATGCTATTTTGTTTCTTTAACTATATATTGGCGACCCTTATGTAAACATTTATTTCCCCGTACATGTTATCTAGTTGATTATTGACTTGTATCTTGCGGATAATGCAAGGTTTGTGACTAGGAAGCCCCGTTTTGTAGACTATATTGTGTTTATTAGGATTTTGGACGACTTAGCTTTATTAGATCAAATGCGTAGATCCGTTATATTGTATTGTGTTTTGGTAAAAGTTGTGATGTATTTGGATAGAGTCTATATTGTGTTTATACAGGTTTCATGTTTGGTAGATTTTTTCCGAAAAAATTCCAGAAAAAAAATCAGGAAATTGCTTGCTGTGCGGGCTGTATTAAAAAAAATGCAGACCTATCCCGGGCGACATGTCGCCCGTGAAAGTCAAATAAAAAACTAATCAAAAATGAATCCCGGGCGATATATCGCCAGGGAAAAGTGATATTAAAAAATTGAATTACTAATCCCGGGCGACATGTCGCCCGGGTTACCCGGCACTAAACGAAAAATAACGTAATTGATAGTTGACAAGTCAACGTATAAGAAACGTTTCCCGGGCGACATGTTGCCCGTGATAACTCGTAATTAATTAATTAATCTATCTTAAGCCTTAATTTTTTTTTATTAATACACTTTCTCAGGCGACATGTTGCCCGGGAAAGTAATCCACCGTGGCATTTAATAGTCTGCCTAAAACAATGCGGGCCCCACCAAGTCGCTCGGGAAAGTCGCCCGGGAACGAATCCCTGGCGAGCTTTCCCCTTCAACTTATCCCGGGCGACATGTCGCCCGGGATTGGTTTCCCCAGCGACAAGTCGCCCGGGAAAGCCTGGAAATGTCGCTAGGGATTATGGTAAATGTTGTAGTGAATCACAATCAAAGATGCCAATACCATTCGAGCCACTAAAATCTTTTACAAACCTAATTATATTTAGCAACCCAAAAAATCATGGATAACACATAATAAGTATAAACCATCGTAACCCCCCGACCAGATGTCCCCCCTCTCAGTTAATACTGATCCCAACCTCCAGACCCCACCATCCCTGCTTCCAAACCATCCACAACCCATTAAAACGCCAATAACAAACAAAAGATCCCCCCCACCCCCACATATCTAAAGAACCACCTCAAACCTCCCTTATTCCCCTCCGCCCTGCCACCCCATAAACCACCCATGCCCCGCCCCCCCCCCCCACCTTCGTAACATAGGTAATAATAAACTAAAGTGATATATACAAATATTAGTCATCACAAAGGTAAACTCGATATCAAACAACAATAAATAACGACAAAGACGGAGAGAATAGAGAAATGAATTATTATTCACAAGATACAATTCTAATTAGGATATTGACATCCATTCTATTTTTATCAATAACATAAATTTAATAAATAGTAATATTCAGTTTATCAATTTTAAACTAAAATAAAATTTTAATTATTTTAATATAATTTTTTTTACATTTCATATTTTTCTAACTAAACACTAGTCTCAAATGTCAAATCGTTAGCATTTCAATTCCTAACATTTTAAATATTTTGCATTTTAATTTCTTAAACAAATTCTAGTTCTGTTCAAAACACTTGGCGAACCAAACGAGCCATGCGAAAAGAGTAAATATGTGAGTATTATTCATTGTTGCCCACAATTTTGTATTGATCTTCAAAGTATTGAACTCTTGATTTCAAATTTGATTACCCTCTCAAATGGGTTTAATAAATAAAAATCCCAATTGCTTATACACTTACATGTTGAACACGTTATCATACATATAGATACGTACCCATGCATGCATGCATAAACGTACACTTACTGAAACTAAAGTAGAATTGAAGTATATATAAAGGTCGTTACATATAAACTGATTTGATTATTTGAATTACAACAAGTACATATAAATAAAAACATAAGAAACATAAGTTTTATTCCATTGTCTATATGGTAGTATTACTTATGATACGTAAGTTTCGAATCAAAAGCGTAGATTGTACTTGGAGCTTTGATTAGGAAGAAAAACCCCGAAATGTTTCTCCGTTTCTTTTCCTCCTTTAAGATTTTCATCAAACATCGCAAACAAATATGTTTCAATCGATCTTCCGGGCCTCAAAGGTGTCCCTTTCGTACTCTTCACGTATGCAATCAGATTTCTGTAGTAAGTGCCCGCGTTTTCCATTGTTGCTCCCTTATCTCCCGCACTTGGCCATCCACTCTCGGACACAACTATTGGCACATTAGCTCCACCAAGACGCGATTGAGCTGCATAATGAGCATCTAAAATCGCAACAAAAAGGTTTTTATATTGTTCACCGTTGTCCGGTTTGGTGAACAATGCATATGAGAGTTCTATGCTAGGTGTCCCAACATAAGCAAAGTACGGGTAGATATTGGCAAGCATGGGCGAATTGTTTTCAGCTAGGAATCTGATTATTGGCGTGATATACCCGACCACGTTGTCCTTAAATGCACCATCACGTGGAGGATAGGAGGTTTTTAACAACCCTGTGTAAGTTGCGGTTGAGACCTTGATTCGGAGACCTGCGTCGCTAATTGCTTTTTGAACATTCCTCATTGCTGGAAGTACAAAACTTAGGGGAAAAAAACCACCAAAACATCCCAAAAACCACACCCCCCCCCCCCCCCCCCCCCCCCCCCACAAAACTGACGACTATACCCGTATCAGGGTCAACTTCATTTCACACAGAAGTTGTACGAAATCTAACATTTGGGTAATTTCGGGATGTTGTTTTGGGATCCAAAGGCTGCACCATTTGGATCGGCAAGTTCTTGGAGACGATCATTTGGAACGTCTAGAATGAGTTCAATATTTGTTCCCCCGAGTGCTCGAAGAGTAGCTTGATTTGGATCATAGATTCGCATCCTGGTAATTCCATTCCTTCGGTAAACGTTGTCTCACATTTTTGTCCGTGGAGACTAAGAAGTGAATTAATCAACTTTGATTTGTCTATGGTTTTCAAACACTCTTTTTCATTGTTTCTTACATTGAAGAGTCTTCCTCAATCAACTCAATTAAGTTGTCTATTTTAGTGGGAAAATTACAAACTTAGAGACAAAAAGGTTTGTATAAAAAGGCTTTGCGAAAATGGAGCACCAGACGCTAGAGATGGGGTTGCGTCGTGCGCTGCCCATGTGGATCAGTTTTTAAAACGGACTATTGGTGACATTCCAAACGTGTGCCACCTATTTATTATATTATATTTTTATTTACAAGGGACAATGTCAGGGACGGTATTGGTGACATTTCAACGACGAACAATGCACTGTACACAATTTTTTTTTGTCATTCATCACTAATTTACATCCGGTGATGCACACAGTACAACACCATGATGCAGGATTAATGATCGATGGCAAACAAAATGTGTGTACATATCACCTTCCTTACTACAAATAAGCCACTATTTTATTTGTGATATGTGTCTACTTCATAACGAGTATTATATATATATACTATAATGGGAATAAAACGCTGCCGTTTTGGCAGCGTGTTGCTACAGTGCCGGGCCAATGGGCTCCCAATTTGGGCCGGCCCATTTGGCTTTTTTTTTTTTTTTTTTTTTTTTTTTTTAGGCAATGTAAAAAAAACCGCTCGGCATAAAATAGAAAAAAAAAAACTACAAAAATATTGACTTATTCTGAGAAAAAAAAAATACTCGCAAAATAAGGACCCAACACAATAGCCCATATAAAAAAAAAACAAACTTATTAACATGAGACCGAAAAAATAAACCGCCTCAAATAAAAAATAAAAAAGGAATAAAAAATAAAAATTTTAACGCAAAAATTAACCCGCACTATTAAACATGAGACCGAAAAAATAAACGCACATAATACTGATTAAAAAAGCCCGTATTGCAGTAACGCGCGATTTCATTTAAAGGCATGTTCCCATAAAAATTATATAAAAAAAAAAACCCGTAACGTTATTAGCCAAAAAAAAAACTTTAAAATAGCCCCACACTAAACCTTATAGAAAGAAAAAAGAATATTAAACATGAGGCGAAAAAATAAAACGCACCAAAATAAAAAAAATAAGCCTCGCGTAGTAAAAACGACGTTGTTTTGTTCCACGGTACAGTGCTCGCCCTTTGGGAGCGGCTTTTTTTTTTCTATTTTTTTGGAATGTAAAAAAAAATCCGCTCTTGACACAAAAAATAGGAAAAAAAATTACAAAAATATTGACTTATTAAGATTAAAAAAAATACCGCGACATGAGAAACAACTCTCTTAAGACCCCATATTAAAAAAAACAAATCATTAAACATGAGACCGAAAAATAAACCGCACAAGTAAAAAAATAGGGAATAATTTAAAAATCAAAATTTTAAGCGCAAAAATTAACCCGCACTATTAAATGAGCCGAAAAATAAAACCCACACTGAATTCAATTAAAAAAAGTACGTTCCCATAAAATTATATTAAAAAAAAACCCGTATAGCCAAAAAAAAAGAACCCTTTAAACATAAGCACCCACACATAGCCCATATAGAAAAAAAAAACCAAACTATTAAACGTATGAGACGAAAAAAAAAAAAAAAAACTATGCAACATAATAAAAAATAAAAATAAAAAATTTGCTCGGCACTAAATAAGAAAAAAAATTTACAAAATATTATTGATTATTTCATATCAAAAAATACCACGGACATGACGCTCAACACATAAGCCCATATAAAAAAAAACTGTTAAACATAAGACAGGAAAAAAAAGTCGCACAAAATACAAAAAAGAAAAAAAATTAACGCCTCGCATCAACGCGCGGGCAGTCATGCATAACACATATTTACCCGAATCTCATAAAAATCTATGATAAAATAAACACCGCCCCGCAGCAACGCGCGAGCAACTACGCTTGTTACTTTACTATAATAAGAATCAAACAAAAGTCTTATTTTGGATTTTTCATGTTAAGATTGGCCTATCAAACAATTCATGATCTTATTTTCCAATTTTATGTAAGTAAACGGATGACTTTTTTAAGGTTCAGATTTTTTAGTCTTAGACACAAATGTACGCAGTTTAATTGAGATTTCATCATGACCGTTCCGACTCTTTTCCTAACCAATCTCAAATGTGTACTTGAAGGTTAAACGTCTTACTATTAGACCATTTGATGATAATTTCGATTTTTCATAGCGCGATATTAAATCTGGTGACATTAAATGTTGTCTCACCTTTTTGTCTATGGAAAAAGACTATGGTTTTCAAAGACTCTCAATTCGACTAACCTGCAAATGATCTAAAAAGACTATTCATTGTCTCTTATACTAAAGTGCTCGACACGTTCAAGATGGATAACAACTATTAGGGCATCCACAATGGTAAGCCTTTATAAAGGTTTATACATTTATTATAGCATTAATTTATAAACATCATACATAATTAAAATGCATTAAATTTTGAAGAGATCTAGAATTCTAGACCTGTTCATTCTAAACCTATTTATAAACTTATCTTCACTATGGTTTACAAGTTTTTAGACCTCTTCATCATTTTATAAACATTTTCATAAACTACCATTGTGGATACTCTTAGTGTTATTTATCACTACTACATATAGCGATAAAATGGGTTTACCTCAAAAACCTTAAAATAAGAAATAATTAATTACTATTATGCTCCCATAAACTATCTGTATTTGACATTTTTTTTAATCTTAGTATCGTTTCAAAAATCTACAATATTTTTTTAGAAAAAGAGAACTTTTTTTTCATTTAATGTTGTTTATAGAATTACTAAATCTTTGTCATCGTAATGTAAATCCGACCAAACCGTGTTATGGACAACACCTTGTTTCTTTTTCATTTTAACGAAAATATCGCAACTAAAATTATTTGTCGTTAAAAAATCTCGTCATTATGCACGATTACTCGTATAATATTAATATAAGCATGATGAATGATTAATGTGTGACAAAGTAAAGATAAGTAGTATATTCTAGATACTAATTTATATTAGTACCTTAAATTATAATAGGTTCACATCAATAATATGAAAATATGTTATTTAGAACGGTCTTCTAAAAAGCATTGATAATCTTCACCTCTATCCTAAGTAATATGAAGTAAAAAAAGTTTTATGAGTAAAACGAGAATGTATAGGATTACATATGCAGATTTATCTTCATTACTACGTACCAATAAAAAAAATGAGAAATAAGACAATTATATAAAAACAACCAATACTATTTACTCAGACTTTATAGTCACTTCTTAACAGAAAGATATGGTAGTCAAATTGAGACCCATAACGTCTTAATGAAACAAACACACAACCAGAGTATCATCTAACAAAGGATCTCCTAATTATACTGTATAATTTAAAAGGTTTATGGACATTGATTCCATAATTATTTATAATAACAACTATATATCATGATGTTTATGGGCAGAATGTAATGATGTAGTTAGCGCTACCGTCATTATTTTATGTAAAAGTGCTTGAAGGGTTGTCATAAGCGTAAGAATAAGCCTTGAGGCAAAGTGATGCAGTGACATTGACTTTTAGTCAAAGTCAAATTGCATAGTCAAAGTCAAGACATTGACTTTCCTTTTTTTATTTAAGTTTCTTATTTAACAATAAATTTTAATTAGGAAAGTATTTAATTTCTAATCAATTATGAAATTTAGGAAAAGGAAACTGAAATCAATCTTTATTTAGATTGATTATAGTTTTCCTATATATATTGGGTCTTTTCTTTGTATTAGGATATGTTTTGAGTTTTGGTAATAATAAAAGCTTTTGCATTGATCAAGATAATTTCTCGTCTTGAAAAGGTCGGATTACTTCTTGTGTTGTGTGGTTTATTCTTATCGATCCGCATCATTTGGTATCAAGAGTTATGGTACTAATGGTCGAACAGAATCGTGGAGAGCATCTAATTCGTAGATTCGCCGGATGAGGCAAGGAACAAGGTCCACATGACATGAAGATCGTAAGCCTCAAGCAACAGATTCGAGAACTCGAGTTCTCGCTGTTACAACAGGACTCACCAGCAGAAGAGGCGGAAACTGAGTCCAACGTCTGGGACGATAGGTCAGAGGACGTCAATCCTTTAGCGGAGGAAACCCTGGGTTTCATGATGACCACTATGATAACCATTTGTTGACAAAGGAAACCGAATCAGAACCTATTATCTGGGATATAGGGGGTGAGGAAGAGGAGTATCCATTTGTTAACGAACATCAGAGTTTTAAAGAAGAACCTATCATGTTTGTGGAAGATGAATCGTGTCCTGTTTACGACACCGATAATAAAGAAGAAGAATCGATGCCGGTTTATGATACCGATATTGAAGATGTCATTGAGGAGGAAGAAGGATTTGTTGGGAAAGGAGGATTTGATAGGGAAGAAGACAACATAGAAGACATTGTAGTTGTGGCTAATGATATTTGTTCTTCAATGATCCAAACTACTTTAAGTGTTGATGTTGAGGAAGACGTCAATACAAAATCGCATGAGTTGATGTCGTTTGGAAAAAGTATTATTATCAAGGTTAGCCAAAGTTTGTTTAAATTTCTGATTCGTAAAAAATATCAAGAATGGTATTTGAAAGCTGCACCCATGGTCGATAAGTTGGGTTTAAAAATGATCAAGGTTCGAGGTAAAGTCATTATAAAGAAAGAGAATTTGATGCAGGGGATACAAGTTTGGATGCTACGAGTACAAGGGACGAGTGAGGCAAACTCGAGGACGAGTTTTTCTCAAGCGAGGGAGGATGATGCAGAGGCATTGACTTTTAATCAAAGTCAAAATGCATAGTCAAAGTCAAGACATTGACTTTCCTTTTTTATTTAATTTTCTTATTTAAGAATAAACTTTGATTAGGAAAGTATTTAATTTCTAATCAGTTATGAAATTTAGGAAAAAGAAACTCAAAATCAATATTTATTTAGATTTATTCTAGTTTTCCTATATATATTGTGTCTTTTCTTTGTATTAAGATATGTTTGAGTTTTGATAATAATAAAAGCTTTTGCTTTGATCAAGAGAATTTCTCGTTTTGAAAATTTTAGATTAGTTCTTGTGTTGTGTGGTTTGTTCTTATCGATCCGCATCACAAAGATTCTTGAAAAACCTCAAATAATCTGTCGGTGGGCATGTATTTGTTTGTTTGTGTATCGTGATATCCAATGCAACAATATTGTGGCGTGCGAAACTGCACGCATGCACTTTTACATCCATTGCTATGAAAATGAGTTATCACGTCACAATTAAACTTTTGCCATGAGTTTTTCTTTCATTTACTTTTTCTTTCATTTACGTGACATATCGTTTTCACATGACACCGACTATAACTTAATTGATGTGTGGAGTTTTAAATATTGACCGAAATAGCAGCCCTAAACCTTATATTCTAAATATCTATGCATCTTGTGCCCTAAATTCTAAATATCTATTTGATTGGTTAGTGGCTAAAGGTGTGGTAGGCCCAAATTATAATAAAATACAAGTACGTGACTTGTATTAGTGGCTAAAGGTGTTGTTATGATTGGTAATAAAATACAAGTACGTGGCTTGTGTTAAATTTTGCAAATGAAACATGTATAGTATCTTGCTATTTTAAGCAATTGTCCCATACACATATAGCTTCTCTAAGATAAATCAGCCCATTTATTGCTCTTTTAAAAAGGGGATATAAGTTGAATAATAAAATTTGAAATTATTAAGTAGTGGAGAATTACGTATAACGATATGAGTTCTTTGCTAC
>BQNB010171111.1:0-13604 GCA_026074375.1 Tanacetum coccineum | reverse complement strand
CATGAATAGGAAACAAAGGAAGTGTCTCAATCTTCGGTGAATTATTTCCTTCTTGATCTTCCTCTTCGTAATGATTCTCTGTTATCGTTGTACATTAGATGTTCAACGGATTAGTCGATACTCCCGCTAAAAACTCCCGCCATATACTCCCGCCAAATACTCCCTCCAAAAAATCCCGCCAAATACTCCCTCCAAAGAACTCTTTTTTACCATAAAAGCAGATATTATCATCACAATCACCAACAGATCACACACACTCTTACCATCACAACCACCAACAGATCACACACACTCTTACCATCACAACCACAAACATATCACACTGTTATTATGAAGATGGTGTTATATGAATCTTTTGCATGTCCTTGTGGAGTCGGTGATGTAGTTCTGCAAGAATCGTATAAACCTAAAACCCATGGTAAACTATACTATGCATGTCCACGATCAAAGGAGAACAATCACATGCTTTTTTTTATGTAATATACAAATAATGTGGTTAGTTGTTAAAAATTATTATCTTTACTCTTTAACAGCCTCGGCAAAACACTTTCGGATGTTAATTTTTTTTATGAAAAGAGGAACGAGTCCGTCTACTGGTTGGTTCTCCTAGAGCTTCAACGACTCCAATTTATTCTCTAGGATCTTCATCGACTCCAATCTATTCTCCAGGATCTTCAACCCCTCCATGCTATTCTCTAGGAGCTTCAACACCTCAAAGCTATTCTTCGAGAACTTTAAGAAATGCAGAGTGCTCAAATTGCAAGCACTTGCTTGGAAAGATAGCGGTACTCTAGGCAACGGTGGATATGTATATGCATCCAGAACAACACATAGTTAATTCAGCCTCACTATTTCACGAAGTTAACAATAACATGTGAAAACTTGATTTGGAGTAGTTTGTCATTTGGAATGTAATTCGTATGCTTTAAGCGTCTGTTTGTAAGTCTCGTATGATTATCGTTCTAATATGTTTAAGTGTCTGTTTGTAAGTCGCGTATGATTATCGGTCTAAGGCCTCGCTTGTGTTACTACAAGTGGTATGTATAATATTTAACTAAATGAATGTTTGTTTTTGTGTTACTTGACAAATGTGCATCTTGAAAAGTATACGGCATATCATGTTCAACTATAGAAGGGTAGTGCATATAAGACCGAATCAAACCGAGAAAACGGAGTGTTTTTTATATAGTTATTATTTATCAAACATAAGATTATAAATAATAATTAATATATTATTTATATATTTTATAAATAATAAACAACTATATATAAGCAAATGAGACAAGTCAACGAAGTCAACAACCTTTCCCCGGCGACATGTCGCCGGGGATAATTCAACTTATGAAATACGAGCCCAAAAATAAACCCTAAATAAACTTATGAAATACGAGCCCAAGTCAAAATATAAGCCCAATGAACCTTTCCCCGGTGACACGTCGCCGGGGATAATATTAGCCACGTCACCACACAAAAATTGTTCACTAGTGGTTTTGATAAAATTAGTCAACGAAGTCAAGATATATTCCCCGACGACATGTCGCCGGGGATATTGTAAAAAATCAACGCAATTTACTAATGACCTTGCTTAATCTCTGTTAGCATCAGTCAAGACTATCCCCGTCGACATATCGTCGGGGAAAAGTAAGCGGGAAACTTTGCTGCTCAGTTTTTGGTAGACTTTTAGGTCAAAGTTTAACTGTATTATCCCCGGCGACATGTCGCCAGGGATACGTTTAGTCAAACGATAACAAAAATTCAACAAAAATTAATGCCACATCGGATGACCTTTCGTCGTTTAGCGTGTTTTCCCCGGCGACATATGTCGCTGGGGATTATTTCATCGCCCGTTCTCCTTTTTCTTGTAGTGATTGTATGATTCTGGTTTTGACAGTCTTATAAACTTTTCAGCTAGTATCCCTTCTTCCAGGAATCTATTCTGTTTAGACGTTGCACTTCTCTGAGTAGATGGTCGTATTTGTCTTTACCGCTTACGAGGTAGTACATATCACACTTGACATATTTTCTTGAATCTAGAAACTCAAACTTATGAAGGATAGGTATTGGATTACATGTGAGAATAGCAAGAGCTTCTTTCCTTGGTCTGGGTACTTCTATGATATATAATGACCGGGTTAAAGTTCTTTGGTTGTAGCGGTTCCCAAGAAGATGAGGCTTTGAACATGTCTTTAATCTGTTAGTTGTATCTTGTATTGATTGTTATGTCTTCGTTAAGCATGTAGTTTTAGACGAGTCATTGGCTCAATTCGGTCTGTGGGCTTTGGGTTCATTAGGGTTTAGGTTTATGTTAGCCCGTGTAGAAACTAGAAGGAAGGGGGGGGGCGGGGGGGGGGGGGGGGGGGGACGGAGGGCGTTGAATGTACCCGGTTAATTAGCGTTTTATATGTTTGCTATATAAAATAGTTTGATTCGAGATGTTATGTCAATAACCAACAATTTGATCACAACTAATCTATGCTAATGTGAATGCATAAGTAATAAAGTAAAGAGATAAAAGGATAAGAAACGACTCAAACAAGACTACCGAGAATTACAGTGGTTCTGGCATCGAAGCACCTCGTCGTTTCTTACTCGACTCCCGAGCACTCCACCGTAGAATTCACTATGTCAACAAGCTCTCTGTAGGCGGAGAAAACGTCTACACGTCGCGTATTCTTTTTGACACTAAGCTAGATGTTGAGTCTAATCTTTCGATATAACAATCTAAGACGTCACTAAATCTTCAAACACTCACAAGGATCTACACTTTGGATGGACACAATCAAATCTCACCAATCTACTATTCTACGCACTTGGATCTACACTCGATCCTCTCAATTAATATAACAACACAAAATAAATCTAATGAATGTTTGTGATCTTGACTAGAAGAGATGGAGGAAAGATTCACTTGATAACAATTTGTATGGTAGAAAGAAATACGATTGTTCTTCTTTGCAATTGATTAGAAGGTAACGAAGGAGAAGAAGAATTAATCACTCTTTGAACAAACATCAAGGTATGTTAGTTGCTCAGATATGTAATTTTAGAAGAGAGAGAGAAAACTAGATCTGATAAAAATTTTTGCAAGAGGAAGTCTGATTTGAAATGGTTGTGGACTTTTAGTATTATAGAGGACAAAAAATGTAGCCGTAGCTGGTGGCGGTCCCGACGGCCCCTTATAAAAAATAAGGGGGCCGCCCACCTATTACATCCGCTCCCCTTTTTTTGTCCTTTTGTGGTGAATGTTGTATCTGTTATGGAACCTTCCATTTTGGGGGGAAAATTTGAAATTCAAAATTTATGTTTTTAATAAAACATTTCTTTTAATTAATAAATAATTTGTTTTTATATTTTTATAAAAACATTTTTGTGGAAGTATAAGATTTAAGAAAAAATTATTTTCTTGATCACTAATCATGTTTAATGATTTGTTTATCCATACCTTAAGTGATTAATCATAGAAATAGAATTTTATGATTAGTAATTTATAAACGTTTAATTTTATCGTAAACGTTTTCACATTTTGTATTATCAAAACATTGAGAGGTCGAAAAATATAAATAACGTTTTTGGACATTATTTGTATTAACAGCCTGTATTATTGTTATTTTTGTATTGGGCTCAAGCCCGAGTCTAGAATTATATTGTACCGAACCTTATTATCGAGGCACAGACAGATTTACCATCCTACATGGTATCGAGCCTTCTTCGAACATAAACCCTAATGGACCCAAAGCCTACAGACCGGATTGGGCCAATGACTCGTCTAACATGTAGAAATTGATCTAGATCCACAAATGTGGTTTTTAGTAGGATTAGTTTTACAATTCAAAAAGAACTAATGTTTGGCTTATACCACTATCTATCTATAACCTATATAAAAGAAGGTTTTTGAAACCATCATCTTAGCCTTAAAATCCCTAAAAACGACACGTGTATAATTCATGTATAATCAAAGGCTAGCTGATAGGTTCTTTATTTTTATAGCATTTAATTTTTACCAAAAACAAAACCAATCTTCACCCCAACATCTCTCTCCCTTTCAATCTCGTGGGCATTCCTTTGTTGTTTTTGATTCTTATTCATTCGATTCGTATTTCGTGTGATATTTGTTTAGTAGATTCTCATGATCCGTTCCGTTCATTCTTTTATCTTATTACCGTTGTTGTTATTATATCTGTTCACTGAGCGTTAGCTCAGTTGCATTTTACTTTTCGGGCTGGCAGGTACTAAGTATGAAAGTGGGTTATGAGTGTATGTGTGTAAGAGGCTTCTAGTAAGAACCGACCTTATTAGATTTCCATTGTTTTCGATTTATATTTAAGACCCTTTCATTTTGAAGATTTCATTCATTAGACTTTGTTGGATTTAATACTTTGGGAAGTACATTTTGTTTCTTGAGCTTAGTATTTTTATTAATAAAGTCTTCCGCTATGGTTTCATATGTTAGGATATGACACATAAACGTAAATCTTAGTCATCTTTATCAGAGCGGATGTTAATTCTACACGATGTTTTACAACTCCTAAGCAAGAGCACCTAAACGTTTGTAGTAGTAGTAGTAGTATAGGCAAGACTCAGGGGGTTGTTATCGTTCAATCGAGGAATAGGTTGGGAAGGCTTGATCACAGTTAAAGGAATTCTAGGGTTGTGGGAAGATTATTTTGTATTTTTTATATTTTATAGAACGCAAGTAAATCATATATTTGAGAGGGTGGTTGGTTTTAGCTATTAAATTAAATAATAATCTAAACTGGTGATAACAATATAATAAAAGACTGTGTTTATTTAATCATGTATTAGTCCCTAGATTGCTTCTTTGTCACACTTGTGATGATCTGTGTAATTATTTCCTAAGTCATGAACGAATTACACGAACCGCCGTTCTACTTTAGTATTCCGTTAAAGGGCAAACGCACAGTAAGGTAGTAGGAAGACTATTACAAGGCCCCTCAAGGGTTATACTAAGTGCCATGTGAAATTATATTAAGAAGTAGATCAACCATATTAGGGGCAAGGTTTAGTATGAAGACTGTTACGATGGTATCATTTATTTATTCAATCATTTTTCCTCAGACATATCAACAGGATACAGATAAAAGCTGGTTTTCTAAGACCTAACATGTACATCCATCACAAGAAGCAACACCACTAAGAGCTACTGATAAGTGTAAAATACACATATCTGTTTATACCAAAATTAACCCTAAATGACCAAAAACACACTTAAAATGGCCAAAATATACTTGTTTTTGTGTTTTGTGTGTGCAGGTACGGATAAGACAAAAATTACAAGAAAACTGTCAAAAACGGACAAACACGGACAGGGGGAATCGATAAGGGAGTACAAAAGAAGCCAAGGATCATGGATGAAGCAAGAAGGAAAAGTCAACTATGGTCAACCTTCAGTCAAAATTGGTCAAATCCTGGTCAACAAAAGTCAACCACAAAAAGACAAAACCCCAAAATATTCCAAATCAGTCCCTTAAGTTTCAAAAAGTTTCACAAATAGTCCCTAAGGCCTAATGGGCCCTTATTATACCTTAAAACCTCACCCGGATCCAAAGCCCATACCCGGCCCAAAACCCTAAAGCCCATTTCCCTTAATAATTAAGTCCAGGGACCAAATGTGCCAATATGAACAGTTGTAATTACAATTGGATGGTATCACTTTTACACTTCACAAAGAGAGGGGCTATCTTTGCCAATTACCCAAAGTTAAAAGTTTTTAACGTTTTTAGTTATAAAAGGCGCCAAGAACAAGGTTTACTGTTCACCGGTCTCTCCCATCGTAACCAAGGGGTCAAATCAAAGGGCTTTGTATTTAAAGGGGTGGAAAGGCAATTCAATGGCTCTAAGTTCAAGATTGGGCAGGGATAAAATCGTAATCTCAGGGCTTCTATTGGTCAATCAAGGCAAGGAGAATGCCACGTTCCAGGTGAAGAAAACACAAAGGAGCTGAAAATTTTTACACTAAATATCTACACTCAGAAGAAGCCACATGTGTCACACATGGAATTGCCAAATGCTGGCAAATTCCGTGTGTATACAAACTTGATCAAAAGGACACAATGTGAAACCTAATGATTGATGGATGTACGGCATGATTGGCAGGAGCGTGGGAAGCAAGGAGCCTAGAAGTTTCTCTTGGCTGCTATAAATAGCCTCACATATTCACACACACATATCTTTTTCTTTTTCTAGTTTTAGCTTTTAGAGTTTTTAGCTTAAATTTGTAATAGCTTAATTTCCATTTCCGTTTTCCATTTCCAATTGTACTCTCAATTTCACTTTATTGTAATCAGTTTTATATCAATGAAATCTACTTTTGTTTTTACATAATCTCCATACCTTACAAGCTCTCATATATTTTACATACACTTGTTACTAATGGATAAGCTCACAAAAGCTCTCTTAGCTTTATAGTCTATAAGGTGATTTGAGCTAACTTATTCAGCTTTAATACTACTTTTTAACTATTAATCAGTTAAACTAAAGTTATAAAATGGTAAAATTTGGTTTTTAAGTATTGGATGATTGGGGAACCAAGGGAAAGACCCTATTGGACTTTACGACAGCTAGAGTGTTGATAACTTTTGAGCAAATTGTACTTTGTTTAGCTTAAGTTGATTGTAAAGTTTCATTTACTATTCCTGTTAATTTTTCCTAGTTTAGATTTGCTTATCTTGCTTATAATCTGGCTTATTGTGTTTATTTCCATATTATTTGTGCTTTTTGATCATGTTGAGCTATCTAGTTCCAGTTTTGTAGTTTTGATATCAGTTGTTACTTAATGTTTTATACAATCATAAAAAATAAAAAATGTTAGGCATAATCATTAGATCTAAATTCTCAGCTTATTTGCTTATTCTTATTTGCTTATTGTGATTGATATAAGCTGTCTAACATCTGGTTATTAAGTTTTAAGCATTATTTTTCTTATTTGTTAGATCAAATGAAATCTGTCATGACTAAGGGGTGTTTGGAACTAGCAGTACTAACTTTAAGTTAGTACTGTTAGTGTCCTTTTGGTTCTGGTTGTTAGATTTAATCTTTAAAAGTTGATAATATGTGTAGGTTTTGTAGGATAGGATGGAGTAATCAAAGTTTTAATAGGTTAATAGCTATTTCATTTCATAAAGACTCTTAAAAAATACAAAAAGACTAGTTTAGCTTATAGCCTATAGATTTTGCTTATTAGCTAGTTTAAATTTGCTTAATAGGATTCTTATTAGTTTATTATAATCTGGTTTTCAAGTTTCAATCATTTGGATCAATGTTCATAAGCTTAATTAAGTTTTCATTTAAATAAAGGGGTGTTTGGATTAATGCTTATTGACCTTCAAAAGTCAAAGTTAATTTGTGTTTTTTCTTTGGTTAGTTTGATGATCATATTTGATTGAATTTTAAAAAGGATTGCTAAGTTAGTTTGATCTTAAAGTTACTTTATGGCTTATTGTATCTATCTCAGCACCAGGGGATTTTTCCCTTTGATTTAGCTTGTGAAAATTTGAACCAAGCCATCCAAGGTTTTGTTTGTGTTTGAATTGTGTTCAAACACACTCACTTTGAGTGTCTAATGCAGGTATAACACTAAGTGGATAAAACCTCGCATATTAGTTTTGCCCTTTGTCAATTGGAATCTAGCCAGTAAGTAACTTCAGTTACTACTGAGTGTCTTCTTAAGCCTCAATCAAGCTAGTATTAGTAGGACTTAGAATCTTAAATTTAGTAGGTTTATAGATTACACATAGCTTAATATAGTTTAGGACTTGCTTTTTATTTTCCAGCTTATTTGCCTAGGTACATTTAGTTTTAAAGTCATAAAAAATCCAAAAAGACCAAAAACAGTAGTAATAGTATTAAGCCTTTCAAACTTTTGAATTTTAAGTTTGTAGTATCTGATTTTCTTGTTGAATGTCTGAATATAGGTAGTTAGTTAGTTTCATAAGCTCAGCTTTATGTCTTGTTATTAAGCATTTGAGCTTTTCTTAAATTTTGAGCTTTAAGTTTCTTTTTCTGAGTTTGCTGATTTTAATCATAAATCTAGTTAGTTTTAAGTGTTTCTTAGTTAAGTAGCTTATTAAAAATAGCTTGTAGACATCATAAGCTATTCAGAACATCTTTTGCTTTTTAATTTGAGCTTAAATTGAAGCTTGTGCAAGTGTTTTAGTAAAAATAGGCAAAAGTGAGCTCAAGTCAACTTTCTGTTTGACAGTGTCTTTTATAAGCTCTTAGAGAGCTTATCTTTGAGTTTGAGCTTATTGTTGTTTTATTAAAAGTGCTTAGAATAGTGTCCTTAATAAGTTCCAGTTTTTAAATTTTAAAAATAAAAAAATTGCAAAAAAATGGGGGTTTGCCAGACTTGAACCCGAGACCTCAAGCACACAACACACACGACTTAACAATTGTGCTACAATAGCTCATCCGTCTACTTCTCTTTTCATATTGTTATTATACACGTTTTCTTTTCTTTTTCTTAACATAAGCCGTAGCATATAAGCTTAATTATCCAGCTTATTAGATAAGCTGGGTAAGTTTTCTTATTTTTCTCTTAAACTTTGTTGCATTTAGGATTTTCCCTGAATTTTTCACATTTTTCCATTTAGTAGATTGTTTTTAATCATTTTTCTAAGGTTTAAATTTTCGAAAATACATAAAAATAGAAAAAGGTTTTATAATAATTCAAAAAATAGTTTTTAGTTTTGAATAATACTTTTAGGTTTACATTCAGAAAAATCATTTTCACCACTTTTAGATTTTAATTTTCATTTTTGAGCTTTTAATTTTAATTTTCAAAATAGTATTTTAATTTTAAAAATAGTTAAAAATATTTTTCTGAGTTTTAGTTTTTATGTTTTTGATTTATCTAAGTTTAAAAAATCATTTTTCTAATTTTTAGGATGTATTATGCTATTTTCTAGGATTTAATTAGAGTAAATAGTTTTAATCATTAGTAAATTCAAAGTATAATCAAAAAAAGTATTTTTCTTTTTCTTAAAATTTTCTTTTGTCCTATTTTAGGTTTAGAATTTTAGTTTGCACTTTTAAGAGTTAGTTTTACCTTATTTGCTTAATTGTCGCGTTTTATTTGTTTCTCGTTAATTGTTTAAGTGTTTAAGTGCTTTTAATTGTTTAATTTAATTGTTGCTTTTATTAGTAGTTATAGATACTCAATATCTATCTTTTCGCTCATTCAATTCATACATCAAAGCTAAAGCGAGGTTTCAATTTCACAAGTCGTTGGGGAAACGACCCGGGCGATCATTCTTCCCGGTTAAATATATGTATTATATATTATATATTTCTTTTAGAGTGAGCTTTTCTTAAGGGAGACTTTAGGAAAGTTCTTAATTGCTCTTTTGGAAATATTATATTATATTTTATGTGTTATATAAAATCAACATATCTGTGTTTGCGACATGCTTCTGCCGGGGATTTGTGTTAAGATTCTTGTTTGAAGTTTGTTTGATTGGATTTGAAGGACCCTTTCATTTTGAAGTTTGTTTTTGTTAAAAAAACATTATAAATATATAAGTAAAATATTTTTTCTTTTCTTTTTAGTATAATTATCATTTAAAAAAAATTCTAAAATAAAAATCAAAAAACATAAAAAAATGTCCATAATAAAAATGAATAAACAAAGTGGTTAAAAGAAGACCAAACAAATAATACCTTCATTGAGGTATTATCCTTAGTAGTTCACAACTCGAATCAAAGATTCAACTTACCATTTGTGTCATTTAAGAAATACGCTCACCTTAAAAAGTAAAATTTTTAAGAGCTACCGTGAAGTAAATTTGATTATTTGGTTTAAGTTGTCTTCTCGTTATCCGTTAATTTAGTTTGTTTTTAATAAAAAAAATTAGTTTAAATTTTCTTTTTCTAATTTGTGCATGCGCACTCGTTCTCAAACCCGCAACCGTAACCGTCAACAATAAAGCCAACCGACTGTTGTTCAACCATTTCATTTTAGAAGACCTTTGTTAATCTCCAGTAGTTCTGATGGTCGATAACCGGACTTGGCATAATTGCTCCAAGATCCCACGAGGGTTACGAGGATGCAATTGTAATTCCCGAAATCAATGCTAACTTTGAGTTAAAGCATGGTTTGATCAATCTTGTTCAAAACAAACAGTTTTTCGGACATGATAAAGAGGATCCACATGCTCACATCCGTTATTTCAATAAGATTACTTCAACAATGAGATTCCCGGACGTCCCGAGCACGTCAATTAAGCTTATGCTTTTTCCGTTTTCTCTTGAAGGTTCAGCCCGGATTTGGCTAGAAAAAGAACCTCCTCGATCCATCATTTTGACTGGGGATGAATCATGTTCAAATTCATTAATCAATTCTTTCCTCCTTCAAAAATGACAAATCTTCGTAACGAAATCACGAGATTTCAACAAAGATTTGACGAATCGTTTTATGAGGCTTGGGATCGATTTAATGACCTTCTTCGAGCATGCCCACATCACGGATTTTCTGAATTATCAGCAGATACGTTTTACAATGATTTGAATGACTAATGATCAAGACTAGTGAATTCTGGTACGGGTGGAAATTTTTGATAAGATGCCTTGTTGAATGCTTAGAATTATCAAGAGTAAATCAAGGTTCGAAATTCACGAATCCAGGCAGCGATTGCCAACTGAGTTCGAATTTATCTACTGTCGAAGTTTCACAGATGTTGCTGCTCTCTACAGCCGAAGTTATGAACTGAAGAATATGATGAAGACTATGCTTATCGACAAACAAAAAGCCCAAGCTCCCGCATCTGTAAAAGCGGTCGAGCAGAGTTGTGTAACTTGTGGAGGTGATCATTCTTACAGAAATTGTTCAGCCACCGATGGCAACAATTATCGAGGAACAATATTCAATGAGTTATGTTTCACAAGGCTGTTGCAGCAAATTAATAGTGGAAACTTCCATTTCTAGACCTCGATGTTTCAACCAAATTCCGACCTCATGGTTTTCTCCGAATTCTAAAACAATCAAAACGGTTTCAATCGAATAGGAAAATAATTTCAACCAAAATCGAGGAACCAATTTCAATCAAAACCGTGGAAGTAACTTCAACCAAGGACAAGTTTACCAACCTCCGACAATCAAACCGGTTTACCAAGCTTCCTGCTCTGCAAAATGCATGGTGTTTTAAGGGGGGGGGGGAAAAAACCGATTTCGTGAATTATGGCAAGGCTAAATGATGCTGTATTATGGAAATGCAAAATCAAGGCCTAGGGTTTACAAAACCACGATGACAATTTAACGAAAATGCTTTTAAAATTTCATAACTTTCCTATAACGCTTCGTTTCGAATTCAGGTACTCTTCCAGTCAACCGTAAATCCAAACCGCGAGATCATGTTATGCTATCACCAAACGAAGCCGGTTAAAAACTTGTGAAGCGACCTACGAACTCCTCTGTTCTACTGCCGTTGTTTATACTCTCCAAAGGAACCGAACAACGGAAGACGACACATGGACAAAGTGCAACAACAAGTTTAGAAAATATTGCACAAAGTCCCACCTTCGGAGGATCATGAATTCCATTTACATTGGAAATTCCGAAACCAAAGGCTAAGAAAACTGTTCAAGAGCCCAAATTCTCCAGAGCCTGATTCATATCAACCTAAACTTCCATATCCCGAGAGGTGAAAAGTCGAAAGAGAAAGATTAAACCCAAGTGCTTAGCAGAGCAGGTTTATGAAGTCTGTTTTAAACAACTACGTTTAGAATTGTTTTAAAAGTGCTATTATTGAAATGCCAAATTTCAACAAATGGTTAAGCACATTTATTGAGAAACAAAGAAAAAACTTGAGGAAATTCGCAATCACAACCCGTAAATGTTGAATGTTCTGCCTATCATCTTGAACAAAGTTCCGAGAAACTCGTAGTTCCGAAAAAATTTTTATTCATGTGCATCTACAAGAACTTGATAGGAGCTCAGGCTTTAGCCAGATTCCGGAGATTGCATAAAATAATTTTTGCCTCATTCTATCTACAAGCAACTTGGGCTTGAAGCTTTGAAGCCCACCCGAATGATACTCGAGCTTGCTAACCGTTCCGTTACGCACCCATATGGGTATAGCCGAGGATGTTGTAGTTAGAGTTGATGGTTTCACTTTTCTTGCTGATTTTGTTATGGTTAATTTTGAACCAGACCCGAGAGTGCCTATTATTTTAGGGAGATCTTTCCTTTGCACTGCAAAAGCTCTTATTGATTTATATGAGGAAAAATTAACGTTAAGAGTAGGAAATGATGAACTTGTCTTTTATGCTGAAAAATCTGAGAAAAGCAAGAATAAGCAATTTGCTCATGCTATTTCTGTCATGATTTCGAAAGATGGTGAGCCATTTAGTGACAGTACCACTAATCATTCTGTATGCTCTTTTCTCCTAGTTCTCTATGATGAAGACTAGGATATCTTGAGGAGTTCACCGATAAACTCACTCTTCTTGATTCAATTCCACCAGATAATGATGATTCAATTCTTAAGAAGGCCGTTCATGAAGAAGAAAATTTTCAAGTTTATTCAAACCCTCTTTTCGAATTTGATGATGACTTCACCTCTAGCAACGTAAATCCTCTCTTTAACGAGATGGATGAAGATGTCAAAAATGAGAACTCCAACGTTTCAAATTCCGATGAGCCAGTTTTACTTAACACACCTTTATCCGATAAGGTTGAGTGTTTTAATCCAGAAGACGAAATTGATGAGATCGATGCTTTTCTTGCTATGGAAATTTCAATGGATTATGAAGAAGGTTATTATGACTCAGTAAATTAAAACTAAGGAAAACTGAACTAAGAACCAAAAACAAATTTTTACCTCATTTGACCCATTTTGAATCCTTGACCCAAATACCCCCTTAAAATCTCTTATCCATTTTAAGCTTGATCTTTAAATATTTAAGCAAAGGTTATTGACAACAGATAACAAACAACTAATATCAAACAATATTAAGCACTATGAAAACAGAAATAAGCACTTAGAGTGAGTAAATAAAAATAAGCAGTTTTAAAGCTAAACTTGACAGTTTTACCTTAAATCATGATTAAATGATTTCTAAGCTAAAAGCAAGCATAAATAAGCAGTAAACAACATTAATAAGCAACAATAAACGCAGTGCAACAATAAATAAGCAAAAAAATAGTTTTAAGCTCAAATGCAAAGAAAAGAAAGAGTACCTTGCCCTTTGCTCTAAACAAAGGCAAATAAGCTCTTAAAAGCTTTGTCTACAAGCTCTAGCTTGTTTAAAACAAGCTAGTAAATTACCACAAGCCCTTGTTAGGAATAAATCTTCTTGTGACTTAATACTGCCAACAGTACTAAAGGAGTTAGTACTGTCAGCCTAAAGTTAGTACTGCCAAGGAAACTTAATACTGCCAAGTGAAGAAGTTTGTACTGCTGAATGGTCAAAGATGATGATATGAAGATAAGAATGCGTGGAGAGCATTTCGGGATGTTTAGTTTTAAATTGTAACTGTTCCTAATAGATAGGCAGATATATGTGTAAAGGGTTCCTTGTATTTCTATAAAAGGAGATCCCTAGAGTAGTGTTAGTTAGAACTTTAAGATATACACTTAGAGAGAATTTGT
>BQNB010171109.1:0-13604 GCA_026074375.1 Tanacetum coccineum | reverse complement strand
TTAGCCTAAAACCCTAGACTTTGCACTATATATACCTCACTTATATCACACTTTAGGGTTCCATCTATTCTTCAAGCCTCCAAAGTTTTTCTTTTCTCTCTTCTTATGCTCTAAGCCTCACGGCTCAAAAACCCTTCATAGGGCTTCCATTTCTTTTGATTTTCTTTAAGATTCAACCATTCCAAGCTCATTTCTAATCATATCTAAGGTGTTCCCAAGCATTGGTTCTTTGATTTTCAAGATCTATTAAGGATTTCAAGAAGTAGGGTTTCACTTTGTTTTGGGGGTTTTGCAAGATCTTGATGTATGTTTTAGATCTAGTGTTTAATCTTATTTCTTCATCATTTGTAAGCTCATTTCTTGAACCTCTCTTCTATTTCTTGATTTCTTATACTTATATTTTAAATCTATGTGTTTGTGTTTAAATTTTACAAAAAGAAACAAGATGGATTTATGTAATAATGAAGATGTTATGGTACTTTCACATAATATTTTGATTAGTATTAAAAGTGAGTTGATTAGGGTGTTGAAATGATGATGAGGATGGGATTAGGATAAATAAGAGTGTGGATTTGTTGTTGGTTTAGTTGTGAATGGAGATTAGGCTAGATTAGGTACTATTGTGAAGTTGTGGTGGATTTTTGGAAGCATTTTCAAAAAACATAGGGGTTGTCTAAAATAGAAAGTTTCCTAAATTAGTAACTTTCCGAAAATGGCAACTTTTCTTAAGAATGACGTAACGTTTATATAAACCTAATGAGTTCGTAAAGATACGTTTTTTGTTAAATAAACTAAAGCACAAACACATATGGATGTCTATTTCTTTTATAAGCGTCTTATACGACGTTTCGTTATTTATTTCTCGTTCCTAAAGCGTGTCTTATAATTAGGTCGCGGTTAGAGTCGTTCGGTTACTTTGTTCTCCTCGTTGATTTACTATCTCATCGTTTGCTTAAGGTGAGTTCATAGCCCCACGTTTTACTTGTTTTATATTAACCTTATAACTTTTAGGGTGAGAACATGCTCGTTTACAAACTTGTTTACTCTAATGATTTCAAACTTATTTATATGCTCGTTTACAAAACTCGTTTACATGATTGATTTCACACTCGTTTTACTATGA
This sequence comes from Tanacetum coccineum, assembly GCA_026074375.1. NCBI lineage: Eukaryota > Viridiplantae > Streptophyta > Magnoliopsida > Asterales > Asteraceae > Tanacetum > Tanacetum coccineum. The sequence goes on along the minus strand of BQNB010171109.1, from coordinate 12,481 downwards.
ATACAAGTACTTAAAGCTTTTACGAATACGTTGGTTGCTTTTACTACGGATATGAATACTTTAAACTCTTTACGAATACGTTGGTTGCTTTTACTATGAATACAAGTACCTTAAACTTTTACATATTACCTAAGTTTCTCTATTGCCACGTAGTACATACTATCATGAACCGTTAATTACTTCGTGTAAGCACGAATGCTGCGAATAGATCTATTGGGGTTGACACCCCCACCTGGAATTCTGGATGCGTACGTTGGCCAGTGGGTGCATTTCATTTGAGGTAGTACTTTGGGTGTTTTGGCAAAACATCGATTTGAGACGAATCTAAAAGACTAGGATTTACACAACTTGTTAAGGCTTCGGTGTCATGAGCTTAGGGTAATATCGTAAACATTTTTGTGTGATATTGTATGTGTTACAATAGTCACACACACTCGAAAACGTTGAGATTCACACTACTTTTATTGAACGATGTCAGTTACCAAATACTTTTCATGATACTAGGAATGAAACACAAATTACTAAATCCTTTTAGTCCTCGTAAATATTATACTTAAACCTATGAATTCACCAACTTTATGTTGACCGTTTTAAGCATGTTTTTCAGGTGCTTAGCTTTGGACTTATCGGATGTGCTATGTGGAGTCTACGTGCAATATGATATCATCTTCCAAGACTTTATTATCATTCATACTCGTTGTCTTTTGAAAACTTAATTACGCTTCCGCAACGTTTAAAATTTCGTTTCAAATATTGTAAGACTTATCCATTTTTAATAAATACAACGAGTTATGATTTTTAAAACGTCCATTAGTGGTCGTTCCCTTGATCTTGTGTGATGTATATTATGGCGTCACGCCCCCGGACACGTATTCCGTCCAGGCCCCGTTTGGGGGTGTGACATATTTCGTATAACGTTCAAAATAGAACGTTGAAAATATCAAAATGTAATTGCAAACCGTTATAACGTGCGATAATTCAACTATAGCAAAAGTTTTAACATGTATGAAGCAACATAGAAAAACATTTACTGAAACTGAAAATAAAACTTAAAAAATCAATCTAAATACTAATAAATGACCACCTCAATCTACATAAATCAAATAAAAACATACCACGTTTAACAACAAACCATCATCATTCTCATTCGAAGAAGAGCCAGTAGAAGTAGTATTATCATTATTAGGATTCACTCATAGCCATTGTACCAACCTGCAAGGCTGCAAAGAAACCAACATATGTATACACAATCTAAAAAATATAACACACTTTCATCATTAGAGTTTTGAGAAAAGGAGGCATACTTTTTTTTAGGATTCAATCGTAGCCACTGTACCAACCTACAAAACATGAATAAATTAGTATGAAAACATGGTAGAAGTGGTTTACGATGATACGCATAACATGATATCTAAAACTGAGAACCAAAACGAAAGCAGAAAAGTATGAATGTGATGAAGCTAGATATTGAGAAGAATATGTTTTTAAGGGATACATACAATAATAGAAATTTTGGCAATTTTTTTGGTTCTTGAATTTCCTCCACTTTTTTCTTTTTTCTAGTAGGAACGACTGATTTATAAGATGGGTTATGAATTTATGGTTGTTTATATAGGATGTGCCAACCGTGTATATTTTTGGTATTCATTGAATAGTTCCGGAATTGTCAAACATTTCGTCATTAGAATTATCAAATATTCCATCATTAGAATTGTCAAACATTCTAGCATTAGTAATTAGTTTTGTGCATTTGAATAAAACATTGAATTGGAAGTTTAAGTTGTAATAATGGACAACCATGGTGTGTGTATGACAACCAACACCTTCCTTTTCCTACCGAAATTATTAAAACCTTCAATTTTTCCAACTGAAATTATCCATGGTGTGTGTATGACAACCAACACCTTCCTTTTCCTCCCGAAATTATTAAAGACCTTCCATTTTTCTAACTGAAATTATTAAAGACCTTATATTTCCAAAGTTTTTCAATATTTCCTAAAATAAAGAGGGAAATGCAGATATGCTCCTTGTGGTTTGCAAAAATTGCAGACTTACTCCCCAACTTCACGAAAGTGTAGATGGCCTCCCCAGATTGAAACTTTCATTGCACTCGTGCTCCCTGACAGTGACCATTTATGCAACACTTTTGTTTTACTTTTGTGCAGAAATGGTCCCTGTCAGGGAGCACGAGTGCAATGAAAGTTTCAATCTGGGGAGACCGCCAGCACTTTCGTGAAGTTGGAGAGTAAGTCTGTAATTTTTGCAAACCACGGGGAGCATATTTGCATTTTTCTCTAAAATAAATGTTAAAACTTCAAGAAATGAGGCTAAATGCTTTATATGTAGTATAGATGGTAAGGTTAAGATTGAACTTTTTAACGCGAATAACTAAAGAGGTCTGATTTAGGTTGAGATTCTTGAACCTGCCAATTGAACCCGACCAAATTGACGCGAATAACTAAAGAGGTCATATGTTGACACACTCTATTCTTATAGTGAGACTATAAGTTCTACAATGGTCTTTAGGTTTTAAAGTTTTTACTTTAGTGTTGATAATTCAAACTTCAATTTTCAATTTAGTGTTCCAAAGTTTTTTGAAGAAGCTAAATTAAGTACACCTGAAGATTAAAATCGGCTTTATTTTGTCAAGGGTTATTATACAAAGATGTTATTAAAGTTTACAAGAATGTTCGTCTAAGTTACTAGAGTTTTATTTTGTTCATCTAGGTTACCCATGTTCACAGGTTGGTTATTTAAAGTACACAACATTTATATAAGTTACAATAAGGTTACTCTGTAGAGGGGTAACCGGTTGATAACCCGTATCCCATGCCACATGGGTCTGCTACTTTTTCCACCTCACCAAAAATTACTCCACGTTACACTAACATTTATTTATAAAACCTCAATTTACTTATTTATTTAACTAGCCTATAAACCCGTGATAAATCACGGACGTCTTACAAAATCTTTGAAAATCACCGTTTCACTATTAAAATTAACGACAATAAATGTTAACTTATGTGCAACAAATGAAAAAATCATGTTTATCTATAATTGAAAAACTAATCGTTATGTAGAGCTTTATTTGCCGTTCATAATTCAGTAGCTTAGTAGAAGGCCACACGTAATTAAGCTTAATCACTCTCTAAAAGATGATGCCAAACACCCCCATATCATTACGACTTTATGTAGTCGTCAGTTTATGCTTGATACAAATTCAAGGAATTTTACTAAAAATTTACATGAAAGAAATTTGGCCGCTAGGAGATCATAGGAAAATATGTTAAATACCAACATTTTCAACAAAATCAGTTTTGGAGCAATGAAAATCGATTTAACCAATAATATGGAATCTAAAATCAGTTGTATAACATCTCAATAGCAACATTTTCAACAAAATGTAAGACTAAATAATTATACGACTCCAAATTCATTTGCTTATACTAACATGAATGACATGCATCTGATATTAACACACAAGTTCCTTAATTTGAACACATACCTTACAAATTCATTAGTAGAGGTTCACATGGATAATTTTAAGATTCATGCTTGCAATTAGAGATTGAAAGACCAAGTAATAGTTTATTTAAGAATAATTTAAATGTATTTACAAACTTCAAACAAATCTGGACTAAAAAGAGAATACATCGACCCACCTGTTTTAACAATGATAAACAAATATAAATCAAAATCAAGTCACAATGGGTAATTTTAGAATAAAGCACAGTAATCAATTTAATAATATAAAAGCAGAGCACAATACTTTTATAATTACAGAGCATGAAAATCACAAAGCATAGATTACCTTCTGGTTCTAGTTTCTTGGTGACATTGAAACAATTGATTCTGAAAAGATCTTGCCTGAAGCTACAATTACATAATTACTTCATGTATAATTTCAGCAAGTTTTATGGCTGAAACAACAATAGCCTAACATGTTACTAAAATGTATATACATGAGTACCAAAAAAACATGGTCACAAGCAATATCAATCTTACCCGTCTAGGTAAATAGAGCAAGTGTGGCCAATACAAAGTTTGACTAAAATCTTGTATGTAAAAACTCTACAGTGATATCCTTATTGATAAGAAATACCAAACCACCTATTTTGTGGAAATTAACCTGCTTTGATAAGCAATCCTAATAAGCCAGTTTTGTATGTAGCTACACGAAATTTTTTAAAAGTTTACCTTCCATAAATAGGAAGAAGTATGTAAAATTTCTTAGATATGATAATCCGTTTCCACTTATGCTTAACTTATTAAATCTAGTATATCAACCTGTTAAGGTAAAATATCGTGCCTTGAGTCTAGGGTGCGTTCCCTCGTCTCTTGGTGAAGTATCCTCTTGAATTACCTGAAAGTAAGAAAGAATACCCGTTAACTCGCCCCGGGTGTTGACTCAGGACCAAGCTCGGGTGTGAGAGTAAGTATGTGAATATGAGCCGAAGGGGCTGTATATGGGAGCCTAGGAGGCTATAGTAATAAATGTGTGTGTGTGTGTGCAGTAAATGCTGTGTTTTGAATAGTAAATACGGGGGTATTTATACTAGTCGAAACACTGTAGAGATGTACGGTTTCTGGCATGTAGATGACGACCCTTTCGTCATGTCTCTATCGCCTGTGTCTTAGATGGTGACATCTCTTTAGTTGACGTCATAGTTTATCGTGTAGTCACTATCTTTCTGTGCTTATGGTGACGTTATCTCTTTGATGACGTTGCCTTGTAGGTCTCTGAAATGAATTCAGCGCTTTGTTGTTTACTAGGCTGACGTCCTGTACCCGTTCGGAACTTCATGACCCGTTCGGACTCTTGTGGCCCTTTCGGACTTGAATAGCTTGCTTGGTCTGGAATGATTCGATTGGGCTAGAGTGGTTCGCTTGGGCTTTGTGTGGCCCATTCGGGCTATTAGCCTGTCCGGCATATACGCGGACACAACCTACAAAAGTAAATCAATTTATCACCTTTTGTTATTAGTAGTTACATCATTATATATCTCAAAACCCACACCATTTTTTTGAAAACACAAAAAGTAAATAAATTTCTAAGTGTGAGATTAAAAATTGAATGAATATCAGTAGTTGCATCATTATATATCCCAAAATATATGAACCAAATGGTTAAGTTTTATTTAAAGAGTGATATTTTATACCATATATCCATCCACTTTAGTAAACAAATCACATATATGATCATTACAAGTGTTACATTATACAAGACTTTTGGGCAAAGCATAATTTATCTAGTCGGCCAATTAGCATTTATGTATCTACCTATGTTAGTTACCTCACTTCCACTTGCACAACCACAATTGACACACATTTTTGGCCATAGGAAAGAACAATAAAGAGTAAACATTATAGATTTTTATAATGAATGTACAACAATGAAAAATTATAAATCAACATTGTGAAAGACTAAATGTTACCTCATTTGCACGACAACCATCTCTGTTAAACATTATATCAAACGCTTGTTAGGCAGATTTAAGATGACATATCCTATAATAAGCCAACCGGTAGAAAACCTGAATATGAGAATTAAAACACCCTACTAATGAAGTTTTACCATTCTTGTAAATAAATAAACATCAGCCATGATCATTAAAAGAGTAGTCTCTTCTTACTAATTATGAAAGAGCCACAAAAGCACAAAACTAATAAAATGATTAAAAATCCATCAATTCATTTTGAAAGTTGGAACAAACAACCAAGATTACCATATTTGATTATCAGTTGACATACACATTCAAAATAGTAGTCAATTCAACCAACTTGAAGTTAAGGAATACGACTAATAGAAGTTAAGCAAGTATATTAAACATTTTAGTTCGCAAAAACTGTTTTGATCGAGTATTTAAAATGTGAAAGGCCTGCATCTTAATTAGAGGTTAGTAGCTTATTTATCACCATAAATAATAACATACTTGATGAGGGTGGGGAAACCTGCAAATGCGCTTCCTTTTAGCATTTAAACAACAGTCTATTCAAATGCAAGACGACCTAAACAAAAATTAGAAAAACTTTCAACAAAACACCCCAAATTGAAAACAAACATAGAAAAGATTATATGTATTTTAGACATTAAAATTTTATAATCACATATGAGATATATATCAAAATTGGTTTTAAAATGACACTTTAAGGCAATTAATCAAACACCTATGAACACTTCAGCTTGCATTTTTTTTCACGCATTCCTGAAATCAAAAACACCTAAAACATGATTAATATAAAGGCAAAAACGTAAAAACATGAAATCAACAGAGAAATAGATAAAAGAACAATGAGGTCACTGGGTAGTACTCAGAGTTTATCTAAGCTTAAATAAAACACAACAAACCCCTAACTCAATAGAAAATAAAAGAAAAAAGCTAACCTTTCTTGTTGATCCATTGATAGATCGTCCATATGCATTCAGTAAAAGACTCCATGTTCATCTAACAACCAAGTCAACCAAGTCATTGATCTTAAAGGAGCGGATGACCACGTCCGATGAATTGTTTATCTCTAAATATTCAAGGGCTTGGTTCCAAGGCCAAGAAAGATTGGATCAGGGAGTTATGTAACAAAAATAAAGTTTCTTTTCTTTCTATTCAGGAGACAAAGGCTGAAAAAGTCTCGGACATGGAGAGACAAGAGCTTTGGGGTAATACTAATTATGATGCTAATTGTAAGTCAATCTCTCCGTAATATCGGGGGCATTTTATGCTTTGGATTCCTAACTCATTTCAAAAAGATAACCATAACATTTCGGATAAACTTTATTGCTCTTGTTTTGGTAAATGGAGAGCTAAAACCTAAACTAGATGTTAATATGTCCGTTGTATGCTCCTCAAAAGCGTTTCTCATTAAACGTAAACCTTTGGTCATATTTCATCTCTCTATAGCGCATCGTTAGAAATGGAGTAGTGCATTGTCTTGGGTAGATTTTAATAAAGATCAGGCGTAAGGAAAGAACGATGGGGGTCTTATTTTCAAATTGTGTATGAGCGAGGGATTTTAAATCATTTCATTACGTCGGCTGGGCCTTGTTGAAGTTCAATAGAATGGTAAGCTCTATGATGGGCCTGGTGCGCACCCCTCGGCATCAAAAAATGAGTCTAAGTTAGGGACCGTTTCTTAGTTTCTGATGGGTTTCTTTCTTTGTTCCCTCATACTTCAGCAGTGTGCCTTGATAGGCATCTCTCGGATCATCGGCCGATCCTTCTCCGGGAGTTTAACACAGATTATGGGGCTACCCCGTTTCGTTTGTTTCACTCATGGTTTGATTTTCAAGGCTTTGATGATATGATTACTCAGACTTATAATTTATTAAATCTCAATGGATAGTAAAAGCTAATTGTTCGCTTCAAAAAGAAACTTCAGGCTCTCAAAAAAGTGATTCGATTGTGGATTGGGAATTATAAACGGAATCAGATGAATCGTACGACGGAGATTAAAATTAAGTTGAAAGATATTGACAAATTATTAGATCAACTTGGTGCTAATGATGATCTTCTTTCTGTTCGCTCAGAGCTCCTAAAACAATATCATGATATCCACTCCGTGGAAACGCGTGAGTCTACAAAAGGCCCCGAACATTAAATGGCGGTAGAAGGTGATGAAAACTCTAAGTTTTTTTCATGGCAGATTACAGAAAACGCGCCAACGTTAGCTTTACAAGGTGGTCCATGATTGATGGATAATGGGTTGATGAACCTAGTACAATTGAAAGAGGAGTTTCCGTGATTATTTTCTTCTCGTTTCTGGATCCTGGAATCCGTCATGGTGTCATCATATTTAATTTTCCTAACCGTCTTAATATTGATCAAGATCGGGGATTGGAGCTCCTATTTCAGAGATGAGATTCGTAGGGCCGTTTGGTTGTGGTGAAATAAATACTCTCTGGGCCGGACGTTTTAACCTTTGCATTCTTTCGCAAATTCTGGAATAATAAATTCGTTGGTTTCCTGATCTCTGCTTAGGCTTGTGGAGTGGTTTCATTCATCACGCCTCTTTTCCCTGTTGGATGTAATTCTTTCTTTTATTGCCCTCATCCCGAAAACCATTGAATCCAAATCAGTTGGTGAGTACAAATAGGCATATTAGCTGATTGGGAGTATTTATAAATAGTTACGAATTGATTCTTGCCAATCGTCTTTTCTATAACGGTCATCGGCCGATATTATTTCGAACTTACCAAACAACGTTTCTTCATCCTAACCGTCAAATTTATGGATGGGGCCCTTTTACATGAACGAGCTCCTGCACGTGCCATCATAAAAAAACATAGTGCTATGGTTTTTTTAAAGATCGACTTTGCTAAAAGCGTATGATTCTGAGATCCGTTGGGGATTATTTAGGTGATGTTCTTAAAATCGTATTGGTTCGGTGTTAAGTGTGTATCGTGGATTCGAGGTATCTTAAATTCCTAGTATGGCTTCCATTCTGTTAATGGGGAGTCACAAAAGAGTTTTCATTCATAGGGGCTTGAAACAAGGGATCCCGTTGGCTCCTTATTTCTTTATTATTAACATGGAGTCTTAACACTTATGCTGTTTCTCTCTTCCGTGTTTATCGAAGCAGGCATTTTTACAGGTATTAAGAAGAATGACTCTTCAACGACTCTTTCCCCATCTTGTTTTTATTGACGGAAGATTCAGTTTTTATATCGGTGAATGGTCTCGTGGTTATTTGACTGGTATCATGCAGTCACACTCTCGTTGTTTCCTCTTTATTATCCGATCCCGGCCTCTCCATAATCTGAAGAAAAATCATCTCCTTGGTGTTGGTCAAAAACCAAACCCGGAAACCTCAGGTTTTAGAGGCTGCTACAATGATGGAGTTGTTCGGATTCTTCATCGCCAGATTAGAATACTTGGGATATCAGGTTAGGCTCAAACTTGTCTTCGATTAGGGCATGAGACGAAACCGTAAATAAAGCTCAAGATGAGTCTATCTTCTTGGAAGCTCAAAACTCTTTCTATTGGAGGTCGTTCTTATACTCTTCTCAAGTCGGACTTCACTCGGGATCATCCCCTATTTATAAAATGTCTCTCTAAACGGGACCCTAAGGGGCGGTTCTCAATCCTAGGAATCTATTCCGTCGGGAAATTTTTTCAATGTAAAAACGTGATGGCGAGAAAAAGATTGCATGGGTTTAGGCTGGTTCTATAGGTTCTTAGCGCCAATAAGTAATGAGAGGTCATGTGAGTCCTCCAGATTTTATGGCTCTAAAAATAGAGGCCTTCATTTTTAAAGTGGATTTGCCTTTCTGTTTTTTTCTAAATAAAGCATGTTTATTGTATATATTTGCGACGTAATTTTATTTTTACATGTTATATTTGTTAATAAATAATTTTTATGTTTAATATATGAAATATTTCATGATTTATATACATATTTTTTCTAATCTTTGCAAATATTTTTTTATTTTTTTGTTTTGGAAGACCGGATTGGCCCGACAGTCCAACCGGTAACCCGGTGACTCGACCGGGTCGACCCGGTTTTCAAAACATTCTCTAAAACCATTGAATTACATCATTGCCCATCCGCTATGAACTATTTAAAAATCTACTTCTTGAATTAGAATTTATGGTTGGGAGTTGATATGCACACCACAAAAATGCATGTGTGGTGTTGTACCATATACATTAAACATGTGATTTTGTGGTGTGTACATCACTTTATGTGGTGTGCATATCACCTCCCTTTATGGTTTTGGAACAAAAAGTCCTTATACTTACTCGAGAATATTAGACACTTCTGTGACTGAGACAAGTGAAAGGATAAAAAACATAATAAAAAGAGAGAAATGATGCATTTAGCAGATCCCCATCAAGGTTAATGTTTTGGCGTGAAAGATCTCTATGGATCGTCTTCCTACTCGGGTTAATTTGCATCGGCGTGGAGTTCAGGTTTCCCCTATTTCTTGTCCTATTTGTTGTGAGGCCCTCGAGAATCTCGATCATTTGCTGTTTTGCTGCGACTTGGCAAAAGATATTGCTCGGTCTATTTGTAATTGGTGGGGCTTGGTTTGGAACCCTGTTGATTCGTATCGATCTTGGTTATCTTGGTTTAATTTGGTTCAGCTTCAATCAAGTTCAAAACAAGTGCTGGAAGGAGTGTTTTACACTTCCTGGTGGAGTATCTGGTCATATAGAAACCATCTCCTCTTCTTTGATTCAAATTTTCGAAAAGATGGTATTTTTGAAGACATAGTTAGGCGTTCTTTTTCTTGGTATATTGCTAGGGGTAAAAACTCTATTATTTGAGATAGTTGGATTCAACACCCTTTTTTAATTTCTTTGTAATTCTAGCTCCTTGCTAGTTTTCTTTTAAATAAGTTGCCGTTCAAAAAAAAAGTCATTTTGGTAGCACATCGCCACATCACAAATGTTTTAGCTACTGCAGATAAAACCCGGATATGATTGATTAGAAGCGGATGATAATGAGGTTTTTTCTTGTCAATCACTATATTAATAAATAAATTGTGATTTTAAAATTATTTGAAATTTGGAAACAATAAAAAGAATTAAGAAGTTTGAAGAAATACATTTCTAATTTCCTTGTATATTTAAGGAATAGTCAAACAAAGGTAATAACCGGTAGAAGTATTTAAGGAATTAGCAATTATTTGGTGAAACAATCCTAAAATACAGCAAACAAAATTCAACTCATTGACAGCTTCATAAGTGACGTGACATAAATGATGTGGCATTTATGCCTAGGTGGCTTAAAATGAGGTGGCAATGTTTCAAAAAAAGCTTTGTTTATTATATATATATATATATTCATTCATCTTTTCCACAATCCTCAAATCACATCTAGGGTTTCACAAACCCTTTCTTCCACAACTCACTCAAACAATGAGGGTGAAATCCACGGTTTTCACTAGAACTCCATCATTATTAGCCGCGAGAGCAAGGTAGGTAGTAGGTTTAATATAGGATTGAGAGAAACATCTTAAATGGTACCAATGGTTCACACGACAAATAGTCAAATATATTTTGTTTGTATTTGATTGTCTTTCCCTTGTCTTTGTTTTTGCCATTAAGTTTTCTCGACATATATTGTCTTGTTTCTTACATACACAAATACGTACATGTTTCCATTATGGTGCAAGTTTATTTTGTTTTTTAACCTGTCTTTTTGTTTCACAACAAATTTGACGTATTTAACATTATTGTTCTGTTGTTTTCGACCCGTCAATCACTTGGTTGTCAGCCTTCCTCCACGTCTTCTTCACGTTATGCTCCTCTTTAATTACACATTTCTAGCACCGATAGTGAAATGTGTTAGTTGGATTCGGTTTATAAATCGTAAGCAACAATCACAATAAAACACTGGATCCCAAATGCACCAATCCATCCCCGAAGCTTGGAATTCGTTTGTCTACGTGCTAGAAGGAGAAGGTTTGTTTGGGTCAATGGACTCGTTACCAGTATCAGCTCATCATGTATGGAACAACGGGTCAAAACCATTGAGATTCGTTTTTATAAATGATGGTTGGAGATTGGCGGATTGGCAGAGGTGCCTAGAAAAAAATAGAGGTGGAGAAGAAAAGACGAAGATGTGGGTTTTTATAAATGATGGTGTTTTTGTTGTTTATAATTATAGGTGGTCGAAAAATTAAAAGGTGGTCGGAATTATTAAAAGGTTGCTGGAAAAAAAGAGATTGGAGATGAATGATGTTGAAGATGAGGGTATTTTTGTCATTTAACTTTGCCACGTAGGATTTTAACTTGTTATCCTTAGTTGTAATATAGGGAGTAACGTAAACAACCAGTCACGCAAACATGAGTAATGTGGATGAACAAAATGAAACTCTAATAACTTAAGCGAACATTCTTATAAACTTTAATAACATCTTTGTGTAATAACCCTTTTGTCAATGCTACAAGTTTGTCACGACAGTTTCGTACGTATATATGAAATCTCAAACGTTCATAGATTGTTTCAATACGTTATAAGAGCACATAGTGTGTGGGCTTTTTTCCCCTTGCATCACCCCATAACGCAAGCATGATACCAGGCCTCACGTCATAGGCTTTAGCGACGAAAATACCAACTAATGTTATCTTTTTTTTGCGTGTGTTGTATTTGTGTTTTAATAGGTTATGTGTGGGTTAAAGGTGACCTATAATTTGAATGAACCAAAAACAACCGAACCGAACTAAAAATTCGATTTCCAGGTTGAATATGAGTTTGACAATCTGAACCAAAAACCGAATTTATATATCTCTAAATTATATATAACATGAGGGATTTGATGAATATGCCACGTCATAAGTCCACGTCATCAATTTTTTGTCCACCTCATCAATTATATGCCATGTAATCTCTAAATTATATATGCGATGTAATTTTTTTTGTTTAAATTTTGCCTATTTTTTTACCGGATTTAATAATATTCCTAGAATTGTTTTATAACATTTAATATTTTCCAAAAAAAGACCATAATAAGATTCGACCATGGTACCCTAAATTTGAA
>BQNB010171108.1:0-11490 GCA_026074375.1 Tanacetum coccineum | reverse complement strand
TTTTATGGCAAAGATCCCAACTATACCCTCTTACGCATTTTTGGATGTTTATGTTACCCTCAACTTTATCCATCTCACAAACTTGAACCACGTGCAACGCCCTTTATTTTTTAGGATATGCCTCTTCTCATAAAGGGTATTGTTGCTTTGACCTACACATCAACAAAATAATTATTTCACGTCATATCACTTTTGGTGATACCGTGTTTCCCTATGGCTCCACCATACCCAAATTCGCTTCCGCTTATACCTTTTTAGACGATACCTTTGATATACACCCTAGTGTTCCAAATCCTACCCTTACCACGCCAACTATTGGATAAACTAATCCATTACCACACCAACAACATCCAACCAAATCCACAGTCCAACAGTCTCCTACCGCGGCCCAATCAACACTTGCTTCCCTATCTTCGGCCCAACTTCATTCACCAGTTCAACAACTATCCCTCGTGGCCCAGCATATACCAGTCTAGCTTCAATTCTCACCTACTGCTGTCCCGCACCAAACCACAACAGTTTCGGACCAACATGCACCCGCTATAGTCTAAAATCCCCCGATTAACCCAGACCCTGACTCGATTCACCCCATGGTTACGCGTTTTCGTGTCGGGACTAACCGTGCCACTGAGCGTCTTAATTTACATGTTTATTTTGTCTCTCCTTTACCAAAATCTTACCGTGATGCGTTTAATGATCCAAACTGGCAAAATACTATGCGTGATGAATACACTACGCTTATTAAAAACAAAACTTGGACTTTAGTACCTAGACCACCGGATGCCAATATTGTGCGTTGTATGTGGCTTTTTCGCCACATGTATCTGGCGGATGACACGCTTAGCCGCTACAAAGCACGTCTTGTAGCGAATGGTAATACACAGTTAGAGGGGGTTGATGTTGATGAGACTTTCAGTCCGGTTGTTAAACCGGGTACTATTCGGATTGTTCTTAGTCTAGCTGCTTCTCGACATTGGCCGATTCATCAACTCGATGTCAAGAATGCTTTCTTACATGGTGATCTTTCTGAGACTGTTTATATGCATCAGCCACCTAGATTTAGGGATTATGTTCATCCCGATTATGTGTGTTTGTTACAGTGGTCTCTGTATGGGGTTAAACAACCCCCCGAGCTTGGTTTTAGCGGTTTGCATCGTATATTACTAGGGTTGGTTTCTCTCATAGTCGTTGTGACTCCTCTTTATTTATCTACAGACAGGGGACCGATACTGCTTACTTGTTATTATATGTTGATGATATTGTTCTCATAGCTTCTTCTGAGAGTTTGTTGCAACAAATTATCACTTCATTACATCAGGAGTTTGCCATGACAGATTTGGGTCCGCTCAATTACTTTATGGGTATATCGGTTATGCGTGATTCTTCGGGGTTATTTTTATCTTAGAAGAAATATGCTATTGAGATTCTTGACAGGGCACATATAGGTAATTGTAATCCTAGTCGGACTCCTATTGATACTAAGTCTAAACTGGGAGGTGATGGTGATCCGGTTTTTGATCTGACTCTTTATCGGAGTCTTGCAGGTTCTCTACAGTACCTCACTTTTACTTGACCGGATATTTTTTATGCAGTTCAGCAGGTGTGTCTTTATATGCATGATCCTTGGAGCCTCACTTTTCGGCTCTTAAGCGGATTCTACGGTATGTTCGTGGTACTTTGGATTATGAGTTGCAGTTATTTTCTTCCTCTACTACAGATTCGGTTGCATATTCAGATGTGGTCTGGGCCGGTTGCACTACTACTCGTCGGTCCACTTCAGGTTATTGTGTGTTTCTTAGCAACAACCTCCTTTCTTGGTCCTCTAAGCGTCAGCCGAAACTTTCTCGTTCCAGTGCTGAGGCAGAATATCGTGGTGTTGCCAATGCTGTTGCTGAGGCTTGTTGGTTACGCAATTTACTGCGTGAGTTACATACTCCTTTATCTTCCGCTACGCTTCTCTACTGTGATAATGTCAGTGTTGTTTATTTATCATGCAATCCGGTTTAGCATCAATGTACGAAGCATATTGAAATTGACATACATTTTGTTTGTGATTTGGTTGCTGCTGGTCAAGTTCGAATGCTACATGTGCCTTCTCGTTATCAGTTTGCGGATATATTCACCAAATGCTTACATTCAGCTTTATTTGAGGAGTTTCGCTCTAGTTTGAGCGTCGATGTCCTCCCGCTTTACTGCGGGGAGTGTTAGCCGTATAGTTAGGCTTGTCATTGGCTCAAGGCCCTCTTCTAGGAATATTCTTGTAGAACTATATTAATGTATCGGTGATTTATTGAATGAGATAAGAATTATTCGTCCTATAGTTTTGTGTAACTCCCCCTCAAAAATTAATTCGTTGTTGACAAACTTTTTAGATCAGTATTTTAGGAGTCGTGACGCAACGTTGGTAAGACTTTTATTACACTTAAATCTTTTACTCGCCCATGAACAAAGACTTGTATAAACACATGAATAAAGTAGATTGTTGAAGGGTTCGTTTTTCCTTTGATGTACGGGTTGTTATCCACTCGTTGATACCACAATTGCTTGTTTTTGATACATAAAAATCATGAACTTTTAATAGTGTATCCAAGAACAATAAAAACTTGGTTTTGAAAAAAATTCCCTCAAAAAGAGATTTAAATCAAAGAATTTTGTGAGGACAAGAATGTTGAACACACACTTTTTGAAAGATTTTAAAAATTCTTTTGATAAATTCTTAAAGAAATTGTGTTCAACGTTTTAAAAATCCATGTACTTGAGCTCAAGAGATTTTGAATATCTTTGTGAATCAGCTCAAGTCCGAGAAGTTGTAAGCAACCTGCTGCATAGGATAAATGTATAAGGATATACATTTTCCTTTATTTGATTAACGAGTCCTAAGCTGACATTTACTTAGAATTCGTATGTCCAGAGAAAACTATTGAATAGTTTTTGATAAAAATGCTCAGGACGAAAAAGATTTCTCTTCTTTTTAAGATAAATCATAATGAAATGTAAATTTTTCTTCTCATAAAAGAACGGGTTGTAATCGAAAATAATTACAAGGAATTAAATTAAGTCCGGATTGTGCACTCCTATGCACACTAGCCATTAAAAGAAAAAAAACGACATGTTTCGAAAACATTATTGTGATGATGAACTCTCGCTTAATATACATTTATGTTTCCGTATCATTATTGAATAACATTTCTAGAAACGTAAATGCAATTAAAAACTTTCTAACGAGAGACATGTCATGAGAAGGTTTTTTGGTATATTTAATTTTATATTCAAAAATATTTGTGTTTTTCTAGATTTTATATTTTTGTATTTTCTTTTTGTAATTTTCAAAAACTGAACGGAAAACCAAAAATTGATGATTCAAAAATGTAAAAGATGGTTTAATATTTACTTGTTTTGATTCTTATGTTGACTTGGTCTCTGAGATATCTGAGTTGCCTACTTCCAAACTTTGAGTGTTTGCATTCTTAACAGTAATGGAGGTACCCTCACTTAAGTCAAAAATTTGGTTGCATTCGAGATTGTTAATGATATCAGCAGTGAAACCTTGTTGGGTTTAATAGTCAACCTTGCTTGTGCAAGAGGCAAAAGTCTTTCTTGTAGGAATCCATCTATGACCAACAGTGTTGAAATTTTTTCCCGTGGGTTTCCACCTAAGATTGGATCTAGGAGTTATGGGTTTTTCATATACAGCAAAAGTATTTTTAGACGAAAACTCATGTCTTCTACAGATCCATCATTCAAGTTTCTTAGTATCACTTTTTTGTTCTACGGGTTTATTCCTGATGGTTAACATAGAGGGTTTTGCCATTGCACGTGAATTGACATCGTCAAGGTATTTTGAAATACAGGCATCGTGATTTGCACTAAAAACGCATTGCTTACAAGTCCGACACGCAAAGTGTTTTGTATCTGAAAAGGACTTTGATTTCCTAGAGTGTTCTGCTACATTGTCAGTCATGTTTATTACGCAATTACTCTTAGAAGCTAGCCAATTCATAGTTTTCCAATAATGCCTCTAGGTTTCGGTTTCCTACCACTAGCAGTATGTTGTAATTCATCACATGTTATAACACTAGGTTTGGAAACTAACTTTCTGTCATTTTGAAACTGTGCCTTTTTCTGAGCTTCATCTAAATAGTGGTTGTGAATCATGTAGTTTGAGCCATAAGATTCTTTTAAGTTCCTGGTTGGCACATTTAGTGAACTATTCCTAGATGAGCGAGGTGCAATCACATTTTGAGTATTAGCAAAAACTGATTATTTTTTCCACAAGCAAGGAATGTGGAGTGACTAGTTTTGACAAAACATTTTTTTGAACAGCGTTGCAGATAAACCGTGATTTTGAAATTTGAGGTCTTTCAGATTTAAACGCAATTGGTTGTCTAATAACAATTTGATTTCTTAATGGTTGCAAAAACGGTTTTTCAAACTTAGTATCCACACCCTTTCCTCTAATTAACTTTTGCAATTCAGCATTTGCCAGTGTTTTGTCTTGAATCTGAGCAAGCAAATAAGCGTTTTCGACAGTCTTACTATTCAATTGAGCTATTAGTAAATTGGTTTGGTCTTTGGTTTGTGATTTTGTCTTTTTAATGGAATCATAAGACTTTAATCATCTCTTGGAAAACCGATGAGGAAAGCAGGCAGCACAGAAAATACATAATAGCATATGAAAATAAACACATTTAAAGAGAGCATTGTTATCTTTTAAAAGGCTTCTTTTACCGGCTGTTACTTTGGCACATTCAGCCTAGATTTTGAAATTAAGCCTAAATAATATCGAAGACTTCATGGTTTACATGAAAAACTATATCTATGGAAATAACACGTTGTTGTAGAAATTTTATTCGGGCAGACTAGTCTGCTAAGCCCAACAAAGCTTTTCGCCTAAGAAAGCAACCTATAGAGACCTTATGGTGGGCTTACTAAACTATTTCCAGGTAAATATATGTGTTTGCTTTCCCATATGGTTTTCATGTTCCTCATTGTTCACTTAAGAATATCGTCCGAACACTTTTGTTAAAAATGAAATGAGTCAAACAGGTTTATGTCACTCAAATGTAATGCTTTCAGCCTTACATATTTTATCAAAACACGCAATTGTTGTATTATGTTGGTTTTCAATGGGAAATTTCATAAACATAATTGTTGTATGGGTTTTAAATTCCACATTCAAGTAGGTCTAAAAACTCTTGTGTTTATGAAAGCTTGATAAGATGTATCAGTGTAAACAAACATATTTTCTTTGTGTTGGCATTATAAAAAGGAAACGTACGAGCATGTATATTGGGTATTCATGCCAAAAGTCCAAAGCTACCTAAAAATCTTATTGTAGTTACACTCCACTCTATAATAGCTATTGATACATCATATTATTGCACCTATGTAGTCAGGTCTAAAAACTCTTGTGTTTATGAAAGCTTGATAAGATGTATTAATGTAAATAAATATATTTTCTTTGTGTTGACATTATAGAAAGGAAAAGTACGAGTATGTATAGTGGTATTTGTGCACAAAAGTCCAAATCTACCTAAAAATCTCATTGTACTTGCACTCCACTTTATAATAGCTATTGATACATCATATTGTTGCACTTATGTAGTGAGATCTAAAAACTCTTGTATTTATGAAAGCTTGATAAAATGTATTAATGTAAATGAATATATTTTCTCCATGTTGGCACTTGGAAAAGAAAAGTATGAGCAGTTATAACGGGTATTTATGCACAAAAGTTCAAATCTACCCAAAAATCTATTGTAATTACACTCCACTCTATAATAGCCAGCTATTGATATATCATACGCTGCACCTATGTAGTCAGGTCTAAAAACTTTTGTGTTTATGAAAGCTTGATAAGATGTCTGGTGTTAATGAAAGCTTAATAAGATGTATCAATGTAAATAAAAATATTTTCTTTGTGTTGGCATTATAGAAAGGAAAAGTATGAGCATGTATAATGGGTATTTATGCACAAAAGTCCAAATCTACCCAAAAATCACATTGTAATTACACTCCACTCTATACTACTTATTGATACATCATATTGTTGCACCTATGTAGTCAGGTCTAAAAATTCTCTTGTCTTTTTTAAGCTTGATAAGATGTATCGATTTAAATAAACATATTTTTTCCATGTTGGCATTCATAGAAAAAAAAAGTACAAGTAGATATAGTGATATAGTGGGTATTTATGCACAAAAGTCCAAATCTACCTAAAATTTTCACTATAGCTACACTCCACTCTATATGATGCATCATATTGTTGCTCTTATGTAGTCTCTAGTCAGGTCTACAAACTCTTGCGTTTATGAAAACTTGTGAAGATGTATCAATGTAAATAAACATATTTTCTCTATGTTGGCATTGTACAAAGGAAAAGTACGCATAGGTATAGTGGGTGTTTATGCACAAGTCCTAATCTACCAAAAAATCTCATTGCGGTTATACTCCGCTATATGATAGCTATTGATACATCATATTGATGCACCTAGGTAATAAGTCTAAGAACTCTTGTATTTATGAAAGCTTGATATAAAGTATCAATGTAAATGAACATATATATTTTCTCCGTGTTAACATTATACGGAGTAGAAAAGAAAAGTACAAGGTACAAGCAAATATAGTGTGTATTTATGCACAAAAGTCTAAATCTACCCAAAAATCTCATTGTAGTTACACGCTTTATAATAGCTATTGCTACATCATATTGATGCACCTTTGTAGTCAGGTATGTACACATTAAGAAAACCTAACTACCTAGTAAAGTAATACTTTTTGAATGAAATTTTTTTTGGTAAAATAAAAAGAGAAGAACAGAGTTATAACCCCTCTTTCTTTGTTACTATCATAACAGCTGAGCTTGATTATTTGACAATAAAATCATAGTTAATTGGATGATTAGTTACTAATCCAAACTTCTAGGGTGAGCAGGAAGTGTACACCAAAGGGTAATGAGTCAAGACTCTAGCCTCCAAAATGAAAACATCCTTTTACTAACACGCATTCACATTATTACCTCAAAACCTAATTTAATCCAAGCAAATTTCCATCAATGATGATCCGAGGGCATTAGTAGATAACTATCAGAACCACCATGTAACATGTTAGACACTTGAGCCGAAGATGTTCTCGTTCTTGAATCGGTTTTTCTAAGTTGTGCATGAGATTCCGCTTCTTGTTGGAACATCTTTACAAGCTCTTGTAGTTCGAGTTTTCTTACCTCAACTTCTTCTTCCATTGCGGGATTTTTTAGTCCAAGGTAGAGTAAGCCCATGAAAATTAAAATGATTCCTAAAAGGACGAGGATACATGTAAACACTAGAAATGCGTATGGTGAATTTTCTGAACCGGGAATTCCGTCGACGTTTATCCCAAAGAGACCGGTGATGATTGAAAGAACAAGCCCAACACCACCAAAGACTGCTAGATTATGTGTCACGCGCAAACTTTTGTCCTAAAAGTTGTTCAGAAGGGAGGCTGTAGTTCACCGAAATAGTATACATTTCGCTAAAACGACACAAATATAACATCTTATATGGAGGTGCAATTTTGACACCTTTATTTATAGGCTTTTAATTTTCATAAAACGCCAATGAACTATTTTATTGTCCCGTTTTTAAGATTTGTACTTTCTTTTGCACGCTTGAACATAAAAAGATGGTTTTGTGCTTAAGGGCCGCCACCAAGTTTCGAGTTTTGACCCACTTTAAGATGACTCTTTTTAATACGTTAACGGACCCACACATTTGCCACCTCTAGAAGCTAGCTACTACAACAATTAAAAGAAACAAAGAAGTAATCTGCATTTGGTTTTGTAAATGGACGTGCAACAAAATGATACCTGTAACCAGGCCCGGACAGTACTCTGCATAACATCTTGTACAGTAAACAAACACTTACGTACTGCTTCTTGTTCCTCAATCATTTTTCTAGTACTCTTTGTTATTCCTTCAAGTAACCTTTTTGCTGCATTACCTCTTAAATGTTGAAGGAGCTTAAAAACAATCTCTTCTCTAGCATGTAGAGACCATTTCACTCATAACCTTCAAGAATGAAAAAAAGAAAAACCGAGCTGAATCACCTTATTCATATACATCAACTACACTAAAATAATGAAGCATACGAGAAGTATATACAGTAACATGAACAAGCATTTATCTGGAACAAAAAGGCGGCTCAGGTAAGCGGTCAACTTGGGCAACTTTTTGGTATGTGTAACGAACGGGCTAAAACCCAAAAACTTCTTATCCTTCTTTTAAAGGAACTTTTTCAAATATTATGTGTTAACTTGATTACAAAGCTAATATACACGATTGTCGCCAATAAAATCTTGTGAGCAATACATTTTGTGAGGTTCTATGCATTAGAAACACACTTTGGGCGACTTTCAACTCATTTGACCCGGCCAAGATAAAACCTACCCAAATCAACCCATTCATAAGTAAATTGGTCAAGTTGGCCAGCCTAATAACTTATTGATCAAAAGCGATCGCCCAACAAAAAATAAATATCGATGTACCTGTGACGATAACCTTCTGATTTCTTGATTTAAAATTATGCTAAATAGATGTAAATCCTCATGGTTTCTCCTATTATAAGTAAGAATAAAAAGATGTTAGAATGTGAGTATGACATATCGCAGCAGTGGACCACAATTTGCATGAGTTATAAGAACCTGTTCATAAACTTGAGCTCAACTTCATCTGCTGCTCCAAAGATGTATTTCCTAAATAACCTACCAACGGTAAAAAGAAAATGATTACCATACAGTACATAATTCAAAAAAACCTAATTATTATGAAGACTATCTAAGAAGAACAAATCAAGAAACAGTCACCCCAAAGCCTAACTTATTAAGGTTCACTGCAATAGACTACATTAGACCTTCATCTCAATTCTGATTTGGGTAACTGGAGTTTTAAGAATCGTCTTAAAGGTTTCAGTAAACAAATAATCTTTACGAAAACTCTGCAACTTCGACAAAATATTACAGAAATTCAGGTTAATATCACCTAAAATAACTATATTTGTAAGTCAATGGTAGTAGCAATGATTTTAAGTCCGATGATAAAAATATGAATAAAGAAGTGAAAGTATGTTGCTATTTATAGCAAAATGCCCTATTTATATAACCACCTTAAACTGGAAAAAAAAAATTCGACAGGTGAAATGCAAGAAAAGAGTAATTTCACCTATCGTCCCAGCGGGCAAGGCGGCATGCTAGGAGTGCTATAACTTCATGAATACTTTGTGGCAAATTACTACCGCCTGCGGCAAGCAGCTCCTGTTGTAATAGTCAATCAATGTTAAACAAACAATCAAATTAAACAGCTTTCACGAAAGCCAATGAAATCAGATGTGCAACATCAACCTATTTGGTTGAAAATGGGTCGATTTGTGGGGTGTTTTATATTAAAGGGGTCAAATAAAATGGCTTCTAGGGGAAGGGATCATGTGGGTTAAACGGGTTGAAAATAGCACAAAGTTTATTTTGTATGCCTACAACCGCCAAAGTCGCGTTATTGAAACATTTAGATTATATTTTGATAATAATCATTAAATATTTTAAAACATGTGACTTGGTCTTTGTGGGTCAACCAGACCTGGCTCGTTTTAACTAATACTAAATAACGACCCTTTTCAACCAGATCCCATTTGACCCGTTACCCTCCCCCCATATTCTCACGTGAAATAAACCTATATGCCACGACTGTTACAAAGATATACCTGGACTTCTGAAACTCCTAGCACATTGACATTTGTTGCAGAACCTTTCACATGCAACGCGGTAACTAAGAAGTTCTGTGCTTAGAAAACGGGAAAATGAATCAAGTAGTCGCCCAAAACATGATTTTAAGCGTAAAACCTCCAAAATCAATGTAAGCAAAAAAATAGATTATTACTGTAACAGTTACATATAAATTTTTTAAAAATTAGGCAAAAAGTTTTCCGGGTCAAGCCGACCCACATTTTACCACCACCTCGCTTAAATTGGTATTCTCAAGAAGGTTATCAAAGATAGTACCTCGTAAAGAAGATGCTTCATACGCTCACTAATAAGCTTGCTTTCATCTCTTAAAGCAATACTAATAGCCGGATGTAACCATTTCGAGTTACTTAACCAAGAATGAACCATAAGATGTCCAGCCTCAACATGACACCACCACGTGGGCCCCACAGGCCGTTCTCGATAAGGCACAGCAATATCAGCAACCGTAACTTCATTATCATCGCTTTCAAACTCTGTATATTCAGTTTCCCAACAGCCATTTACTCGTACTGTCTCCACCAGTTGCGTAATTCTAGACCAACCAATCGGTACCCAATAAATTCCAATAGACACGTTATTATCGTAGCGGTCATCCAAATTATCATTTATTCCATTTTTAGATTCTTGTTTGTTTCAGCCCGATTGTATCTTGTGGTTTATACTTTTTGTGGTTACGTTTAGCTTCGAATGCACAAATTAGTCCATCCGTCCATAAGGTGCAACCAACCGTTGCATCCTTAGCAGCCCCTTGATGCTTCTGATTGTTGTTCTTCTTCATGTCGTTCATGGATGCACATATATCACCACCTATCCAGTCATAAAAGTTTAGATTCAGAAACTACAACCTGCTATACCTGGTTAAATAGTCGCTACTTGAACACTAGTGAGTAATCCAAGAGGAAACGTGTTGCCAAGACACAGAAACAGTTCATAAAGGATTAATGCCACATGAGCGTTACACACTTATACCCCACAAAAACCAAAACCGCACACAACTCTCCCACCTCAACACAAATATACCCCACAAAAACCAAAACCACACACACGACTATCTCGCAAGTCGGTCAGTCGACTTCTCATTTTTTCTTGCCATAGACGTGTGTGGGTGGGTACCCTATCACACCTCTATATAAATTTCTGTGAAAGTGATCACTTATAGACATCCGCTCAGGGATGAAACTAGGACCAAATATGACCAGGTGCATAAATTTTTTGAACCGTGACACTAGAAACACATTTCGATAGATTGGGTGCATTTAAGATGCATTTAGGAATAATCGACTAAAACACGATAATCAACAATAATAATGTAAAGAGATAAGGAAAAAAACAACCAAACCAAGACACCAAGATTTTATAGTGGTTCGGTCACGAAGCACCTCTTCGCCCTACTCCACTCCCCAAGTACCCAACTCGAGAGTTACTTCACTAGTCAACAAGCTCCCTTTAGGCGGAGAAAACCGAATACAACTAAGCTTACACCGATTTTTGACACTAAGCCAAATGTCGAGTTCTAATCCTAGCTAGAACCAATCTATCACAACTAACCACACTACTTTACAACAATTCACAACTTCTCTTCACCACATAACTTCACTTCACTTCACGACGTCACTTCACTACTTCTTCACTACAGTTTACAACTTCTTCACTACGATTCACAACTTTACTTCACCTAGACACTACTATGATCACACCAATCTAACACTACTTACTAA